>CAJYCV010000001.1:0-18936 GCA_913698435.1 Pseudomimeciton antennatum
AATGCTACCAGTTTTCACCAAACAGGCGAGAAAAAAGCCGAAACATTTTACAGCGGTTTTATGCTTGGTTTAATTAATATGTTAGCATCGGATTATATCATAGAAAGCGAAAGAGAGAGCGGCAGTGGTAGAGCTGATATTGTGCTACTACCCAAGATAGGTAAAAGTGACAATGCTATTATCGTTGAATATAAAATATCAAAAACTCTAGAAGAGTTAGAACCTATGGCAAAATTAGGGTTAGAACAGATCAATAATAAATGCTATGATGCCAAGGTCAAGGAATATAGCCATGTTAAGAAAATCAGCAAAATATCTATGGCTTTTTGTGGAAAGGAGGTTGCACTAGAATATAAAATTGATATAGTTTCTTAGGTTCTCAATACGGTAAGTCATTATGCACGCTCTTTAGTCACCGAGTCAAAAGTAGTGTATAGCTAACCTTACTAACTTACGCCAAATTCACATACGTCGTGAGCGTTTACGGAAAAAAGTTAACATACAAGACGTCATGGCTCAGAGCCGCTTTGCGGCGACGCGGCAATCCAAAAAAATGACCAAGAATGGATTGTTTTGTCGGCTTACGCCTTCTCGCAATGACGTTAGTTTTTTATGAATAGATGCTAATCGGATTGGTTGTACGCACTTTTTGATTTTTTAGTTTAATTCATTAAATTCTACTTTGGCAAATAATTTTATTTGAAGTAGAGAAAATTCTGAATGATTGTTTGAACTTTCTTCTGCTAATTTATTAGCTTTAGTTAAAAGGTCTAGGTCTCTAGCTAGATCGGCAAAAAAGAATCTTATTTCACCACTTTGCTTGGTTCCTAATATTTCTCCGCTACCTCTTAACAGTAAATCCTGCTCAGCTATATAAAAACCATCATTACTGTTTCTCATCACTTCAAATCTAGATTTTGCAAATATACTTAATTTTTGAGGATCATATAGAAGAATACAATGAGATTGTAACATTCCACGTCCAACTCTACCTCTTATTTGATGTAATTGAGCTAAACCAAACTGTTCGGCATTCTCTATGACTATTAAGGTTGCATCTGGTACATCGATACCCACCTCAATTACAGTTGTAGCAACCAGGATTTTAATATTACCACTCTTAAATTGTTGCATAATCATATCTTTTTGCTCATTTTTCATTTTGCCGTGTATAATAGCTGTAATATTAGGATAGGCGTTTTCAATGGTAATGAGTCTGGTATTAATGTCAGTTAATCCAGTATTTCTTGCTTGTTCTATTAACTCTTCATCATTTTGATCGATAAGGGGACATATCCAATAAATTTTCTCCCCAGATATTAGTTTTTTATCCAAAACTGAGATTATATTATTTAGCTTTGTCTTTGGTAAGATGCTAGTAATAATTGGTAGTCGGTTTTTGGGTTTACTGGTTAATTTAGAAATATCCATATCTCCAAACATGGTCAAAGTAAGGCTTCTAGGAATAGGGGTGGCTGTCATCACCAAAACATCCGGATGCGAGGCTTTGTTAATTAAATCTAGCCGTTGTTGTACGCCAAATTTATGTTGCTCATCAATGACGATATAACCTAAATTTTTAAAATTTACTTTTTCTTGAAATAAGGCATGAGTGCCAATTAATATATCAATATCTCCATTTTCTAGATCTGATAGCAGCTTGTTGCGTTCTTTGCTAGATATTTTTCCGGTAAGTAAACCAACCTTTATGCCGCTTTCACTTAAGGCTTTAACGAAGAACTGGTAATGTTGGTTTGCTAATAAATCAGTAGGAACCATTAGTGCAGCTTGAAATTTATGGTATACTACATTGACTATCGTTAATAACGCAACCAGGGTTTTGCCAGACCCTACATCACCTTGCAGTAAACGCATCATTTCTGTAGGGGATGATTGATCTTTTTCAATTTCTTCAATTACCTTCTTTTGCTCATGTGTCAATTCAAATCCTAATATCTTAAGTATTGATTGCTGCAGTTGACTGGATTTAGTAAATGAATTACCTTGTTTTAATCTTGTTTGCTGACGGAGATGTTGTAATGATAGTTGGTTAGCAAATAGCTCTTTTTCTGCTAACCGTCTTAAGACTTGAGTTTGTAATTTATCATCCTGTACCTGATATAGGTGCATGGTTTTTAAATCTTTTAATAATGATTTAGTATAGTCCTTTACTTCCTGAAAATTTTCAGGAATGCTGTTACACTCTTTCTCAAGCAAATCAAGAGTCTTTATTATATAGGAATAAAGTTGCTTATTAACTATTCCATAAGTCAAAGGATAAACTGATTCTATGGAGTTGATAAGTTTTTTATCAAAAATAAATATGGGGTGAACTATTTGAACTAAGCTAGAGAATACTTGCACCTTGCCTTCAATTATATGCTTACTGCCTATCGTAAGTTTATTTAGCAGAAAATAAGCTGGTCTATTAAAAAATACTAGCAGAATAGAACCAGTTTCATTATATCCTAGGATTTTCAAAGGTTGTTTTTTGCTCTTAGGAACAAGAATTTCTTCAATTGTTACTTCAGTCTGGATAAACTGCCCATTTTTCAATAAAGATAAATTGGGTGAAGTTACTTTAACTTGATAAGAAGTAGGGCGGTAAAATAGCAAATCTCTTAAATTGATGATCCCCAATCTTTTGAGTCCATTAATTATATTATCACTAACGTTAATATGTGATTTAATGGGTAAGAAAAAAAACTTACTGATAGTTAACATATTATTTTTTAGATTTTATTCTATAAGTATTGCAACAGCATAAAAACGTCATTGCGAGCGAACGTATGTGAGCGAAGCAATCCATTATTTATCATAAGAAAACAGTAAAATAGGGTATTGTGACCTCCTAGTGCATAAAAATATCGATATCGTTCCAGCCTATCAGATCTAAATTAGCTCTAATAGGTAAGAATTTAAAAATTTGCTCTGCAATATCTAACCTATTTTCGACCAGTAATCTATCTTGTAAGATAGAACGAAGTTGATGTAAATAAAGGACATCTTTAGCTGCATATTCTTTTTGTTCCTCTGTCAGCTCATTTCTTCCCCAATAGGAAGATTGTTGTTGTTTAGAAATTTGTATGGAAAGTAGTTCGCGACATAAATCTTTCAAACCATGAGAATCAGTATAGGTTCTAGCCAATTTAGAAGATATTTTAGTACAAAAGATATTCTCTAAATCAATTGCCAGATATTTCTTTATTGCGGCTAAATCAAATCGAGCATAGTGAAATATTTTACATCGATTCTTATCAAGTAATAATTTCTTTAAATTAGGTGCTGCATAATCTTTGTCAATAAAGTTTACTAAATAAGCATCACCATCACCGTTGCTCATTTGCAAAAGGCATAATCTATCCCTATGTAATTTTAGTCCCATAGTTTCTGTATCGATTGCTAAGTCTCCTGGAATATTAAAATCTTCTGGAAGATCATTGTGAAAAACTATAATACTAATAATAACCTCCTAATTTTTTGAGTATAAAGAATAAATTTTTTTCTGTACTATTTTATGGTAAAAACCTGCTCTGTTGGAGAAGCCACTCCTAAAACTCTTCTTGCTTCTTGGTCAAGCATATCTTTATCTAGAGATTCTGGTCTAAGTAGTTTTACTTTATGTTCAAGTTCAATACGTTCTGCCCTTAAGGTTTCTAATTCACTGTAAGCTTTTTCCAGTCGTTGATTTAATGTAAAATAAGCAATAATTCCTCTATTACCATAAATAGAATGGAAAATAAAATAAGCTAATGATAAAGAAAGCAATACATTAAATATTATAATTTTGGATCTTTTAACTACATCAATAAAATATTGATAATTCATAATATTTTAATAATAAAAAATAATATTGGGGCGGTGAGAATTATGCTATCAAATCGGTCTAAAACGCCGCCATGACCTGGTATTATAGTGCCACTATCTTTAATAGCAAATTTGCGTTTGAAATATGAAATAAATAAATCGCTCATTTGTGCTATTAGTGCTAAACAAAAAGCTGCTATAATTAAGTGACGTTTGTTTAACAAGTAGTAAGTTGGTAAATCAAATTCTGGCACCAAACTTAACAAAAATGCCGTAACCCCGCTAGCTAATACTCCTGTGATTAAGCCACTCCAAGTTTTGTTAGGACTAATCTTAGGAGCAAGTTTAACTCCACCTATATTTTTTCCACCAATCATAGCAAATACATCAACTGACCATATTATAATAAAATAGAGTAATAATAGCCACCGATTTTTATCTTCAGTAGCAATTATTACTAAAGATATAATAGGAATGGGAATGATGATAAAACCAAGTAATCCATAAAAAAAAGACGATTTGGTCATTTGATACCATTCATATAACATACTTACGGCAATTAATAACATCAGTATATAAAATAACAACTTGATAGATATTATCGATATAATAAATACCGGTCCTATTACTAGAGCTGACAATATTCTCGTCGCTATATTAGACTTTTTTTTACCTAGCACCAAAAGTCCTCTTCCTTTTTGAGTAATCATCTAACGCTTCTAATATATCCTGTTTATCAAAGTCAGGCCAATATTTAGATAAAAAATATAGTTCAGCATATGCAGCTTGCCATAGTAAAAAATTACTAATTCTACATACACCACTAGTACGAATTAACAAATCTACATCAGGCATTTCTGGATCGTACAGATAATTAACAAACTCATTCTCGCTAATTTTTGTTTTACCAGAATTGATGATTTGCTGACATGCGTCAACAATTTCTGCTCGTCCGCCATAGCTAAAAGCAATACAAAGAGTTATTTTATTATTATGTTTTGTTAATTCTACAGTATCATGAATTTGTTTTTGTAACGTAGTATCTAACATATCCAATCTACCAATAATTTTTATTTTAACCCCGTTCTTGTGTAGTGATGCAGTTTCATTTTTTAGGTAGTAACGTAATAATTTTAGTAAGAATGTGACCTCAGTCTTTGATCTACGCCAGTTTTCTGATGAGAAAGTATAAAGTGTAACATAAGGTATATTAAGCTCTATAAAATCTGGTAATAATTTTTTTACTCTATCAGCACCTACTCTATGTCCCTCAGATTTTGGTAAGCCTTTTTCTAGTGCCCACCTAGCATTGCCGTCCATGATGATAGCTAAATGATTTACTTTAGACCTTTTGCAAAACTCTACTTCTGCTGGTAATTTGTACGTCGATGCGGTACTCGAATCCTCACGTATACTTGAGTACGCTGCGGTTCGCAGTGAAGCGTCTCCTTCAAATTTCTCAGCATAAGCGAGTTTTGGAAAAGGTCTTTTGTTGATGATACTCATATTTATTTTTGTATTATAGGTAGTGAAATTTCAACTAATAAACCGCCTAAAGTTTTACTATCCTGCAAGGATATTGTACCATTATGATCGATAATTATTTCTTTAGTAATAGCAAGACCAAGTCCAACATTACCTGAATTATTAAGAGAGCGTGATTTATCTGAACGATAAAATGCTTTAAATACTAATAATTTCTCTTCATCCTTTATGCCAATTCCGTTATCTTCAATCTTTATTATTACATTAGTAGAGTTAGAACATATAGTAATTTTTATTTTTGTAGAATATTTTATTGCGTTATTTATTACGTTAGATATTGCACGTTCAAAGTTGGTAGGCTTAATTTGTGTATGTACTGGCTGTTCTGTGGCAATTAATTCAATATTGGTCATAGACCATTTATTTATGATATTTGATATCCAAGAAGATAATTCGATTATTTGAGCATCTTCTCCATTTTCTCCTCTAGCAAAATCAAGATATGATTTTATCATTTGTTGCATAGCAACTATATCTTCCCTAAGACCTTCTGTTTCCTCAGATTTGTTCATTAACTCTAATTGTAACTTCATTCTAGTTAAGGGAGTACATAAATCATGTGAAATCATAGCAAGCATTCTAGTTCTTTTGCTAATTTGTTTTTCGATTCTTTCTTTCATTTTAAGAAAAGCAATACCAGCCTTTTTGATTTCTTTTGCCCCAGAAGGTTTAAATGTTTGTAATTTTGTGATTCCTTGCCCAAATTGCTCAGCAGCATCTGCAAGAATTAAAATGGATTTAATTTGGTTTTTAGAGAAGATTAAGGAAACAGAAAGTAGTAAAATAGTTAAGAAAATTAACCATAAGACAAAAATATAGGCAGTTGGATTCATCAACAATTTTGCTGGGAAAGTTATTTTTATTAAACCATCGGTTAATTGGAATAATACTTCAATTTGTCCTGTATCATTAAGCTTTACTATATTATTTTTATTAATTTTTACATTAATAATATTTTTAAAAATCTCTAATTCTTCACTAATTCTAGGTTGTGTGGGTGGCAAGGTTAATTTTGGATAAAACTGATATGACAAATTTAAATAATTTGTCGCTATGGTATTTTTTTCTAATAGATTATTATCGTCTTTTTCAAGAAGGGAAATAATCTCATTAGCAATAATATTGCTAGTATAATAAGAAACATTATACCAGTGGCGATCATAGAACAAAAACACTGCTAGAATTTGTCCTATTAATGTCGGAACAATGATAATGAGTACAAATCTAGCCAATAATGTTTGTGGAATAAATTTATGTATAGATAGCATATCCGCTATTCCGAATGGTTTTTAAATATTTTGGTTCTTTAGGATCATCTTCAATTTTGCTTCTTATTCTGACAATCTGTACGTCGATAGAACGAGGGCTAAGCCCTCCCATTATTTTTGATAACTCATCACGTTTCATTTCTTGTCCGATATGTGTTAATAATACTTCTAGCAGTTTTGTCTCTGTAGAACTTAATGGTACAAGTTGATTATTTTTTATAAATTCTTTTGATTCGAAATTATAATAATTATTACCTAACCGTTTGATTTTATCTTGTTTTTTATAATTATTGTAGCTATTTAATAGGTTATTGATTCTTAATAGTAATTCTTTCGGTTCGAAAGGTTTAGTCAGATAATCGGATGCACCGGATTCCAAGCCTTTGATACGATCATCTGGTTCTGACAATGCAGTTAGCATAACAATTGGTATAAGGTTTTTACTTGATCTTATAGTTTTAGCAAAATCAAGCCCTGTAACATTTGGCAACATGACGTCTAGAATAATTAAGTCATAAATAGAAGATTTTAATAATTCCTCAGCTCCTTCAACAGAATGTGTTGTTGATACTAAAAAGCCGTTTTTATACAAAAACTGTTTTAAAAGTTTTTGTATTCTAGTATCATCATCAACTACAAGAATGTGGGGCTTCGAACTTTGCATAAATAAATTTTTGCTGATAAAAATTACTATAGTTTAATAGTGGAATATTGACAATGACAATAATACAAGAAAATATACTAACTGAAAAGCCGTTTAAAAATAGACCTCTTGCGAAACTCGCTTATGCTGAGGAATTTGAAGGAGACGCTTCACCTCGAACCGCAGCGTACTCTAGCGTACGTGAGGATTCGAGTACCGCATCGACGTACAAATTACCAGCAGAAGTAGAGTTGTGTAAGAGGTCTAATCTTAATCAACTATCAGGTTATATTTGGATTAATGGCAAATTTATTGCTTGGCAAGAAGCTAAGATACATGCTCTTACTCATAGTTTACATTATTCTGGTGGAGTTTTTGAAGGAGAAAAAGCATATGATGGCAAAATTTTTAAATTAGAAGAGCATACGCAACGTTTGATAGAGTCGGCAAGAACTTTAAGTATAGATGTTCCATATAGTTTTGAAGAAATTATAGAAGCTCATCAGCTGCTTATAGTAAAAAATAATATTAAGGATGCGTATATTCGTCCATTAATTTGGTCTGGTAGTGAATCTCTTAATATGACTAATACAAATTTATCAGTTAATTTATTAATTGCTGCTATTCCATCAACTCCTAGACCTTCTAGTGATTTAACTGTGCATATTGCTCGTTGGCGGAAATGTCATCCAAACTCACTGCCACCACAATGTAAATCATCAGGACACTATAATATGATGATAGTATGTCAGAAAGAAGCTAAGTCTTTGGGTTACGATGATGCAATTTTACTAGATTGGCGGGGGTATATTGCTGAATGTACTACGACAAATATCTTTTTTGTTAAAGGTGATCAATTATTTACTCCAATAGCTGATAGTTTCTTAAATGGCATAACACGTCAAACAATTATTGAACTTGCTAAGGGATTAAACCTTAAGGTTACAGAAGAACACATAACTCTAGAGAGGGTAGGGGAGTTTAATGAATGTTTTATGACTGGTACAGCTGCTGAAGTTAAGGGGATTAAATCGATTAACCTTGGTGATCAAAATATTATCTTTAAAGATAGTAAAATAACTAATTTATTAAAAAAAGAATATAATGACTTAGTGTACAAATAAATAGTGATATAATCATTGTCATGGCTCAGAGGCGTATGCCGACGAAGCAATCTAATGAAAATGATATGAATTTAAGTGGTATTTATGAAAAATAATATATTAGACTTCCTGCATAAGTCAAAGATAGTTGAGGGATTTTTAGAAGAAATGAAGCCGAGTACCGCAGCGTACATAGACGTACGTGAGGAGCGGAGGCGAGTTTCGACGACAAAATCACCAACTAGATTGACTTATGCAGGAAGTCTATTCAAAGGGCTTATTACAGCTATGATAACTCCTTTTAAAGATAATAAATTAGATTTTGCTTCTGTAGAGAAGATAGTTAACTATCAAATTGCTAATAAAGTTGATGGGATAGTGGTTGCTGGTTCTACTGGTGAGGGACCTAGCTTAACTTTGCAGGAATATCAATCTTTATTACAAGCGGTTATAGAAATTACCAACAAGCGTATACCAGTTATAGCCGGTTGTTCAGCTATGACTACTAGTGTAGCCATAGATATGGTACAAATATGTACAAAAATTCCAGTTGATGGGTTTATGTGTAGTATTCCTTCTTACGTAAAGCCAACTCAAGAAGGAATCTACTTGCATTTTGAAACTATCCATAATGCAAGTAATTTGCCAATAATGCTATATTCAGTACCTAGTAGAACTTTGGTTGATTTCTCTGATGATACGATAGTTAGGCTCAGTAAGCTACCACGTATTATAGCTCTTAAAGATGCTGGTAACGATTTAGAACGTCCTTTACGAATTAGGGCGATGGTCAAAGATTTTAATTTATTGTGTGGTAATGATGAATTAGCTTTATCTTACAATGCTCATTCGGGGGTAGGGTGCGTTTCTGTTGCGTCTAACATCACGCCTAGTTTGTGCAAGAAATTACAGGGTGATTGTCGTGATGGTAATTATCAGGAAGCTCTGCAAATCCAACAGCAATTATTGCCTATATATAAGGCATTATTTGCAGAAGCTAACCCAATACCGGTAAAATATGCTGCGGTAAGGTTAGGGTTATGTGCTAATGAATTAAGGCTTCCTTTAACTTCAGCTAGCAAGGTTACTGAGGAGAAAATAAATAAAGCTATGGACTATGTCGGAATATAAAAAAGTAATAGCTCAAAATAAAAAAGCATATTTCAATTATTTTATTGAAGAAAAAATTGAAGCCGGCATAATATTGACTGGTAGTGAAGTTAAATCATTGCGTCAAGGAAAAGCTAGTATAGAAGATAGTCATGCAGAAAATTCGGCAAATGAAGTGTTTTTGTATAATTGTCATATTGCGGAATATGAGAAAGCTAACAGATTTAATCACTCGAGCAGAAGAACTCGCAAATTGCTTCTCAATTCTAGTGAAATAAAGAAAATAATTGGTAAAATTCGCCTAAAAGGTTATACTCTTGTGGCTCTTTCTTTATATTTCAATAAGAAGAATAAAGTAAAAGTTGAGTTAGGCATAGCAAAAGGTAAAAAATTACATGATAAAAGACAGGCTATTAAAGAACAAGATTGGAAGAGGGATCAGGGGCGGATTATGCGGCTGAAGTGCTAACCAGACAGCCTCCTAGAATAGTTTAATAAGAACATTAAGAAAAAATTAACGAAACATATTATTAACGGTACATTAATGACCATAACTCCTGATTACCTAATTGAAAGAAAGCAAAATAAATCAAAATTAAGGCTTTGGAAGTTAGCAACAATTTTTATGTTTATAGTTTTAATTGTTGTGATGATTAAGCGATTTGATTTGACAAGCTCTGAATATGTAACTACTAATAGTAAATATATAGCTTCGGTTTTAATAGAAGGTATAATTCTTGAAGATGCAAAACGTGATACAAGATTGGAGGAAATTATTGATGATGAGCAGATTAGTGCTCTAGTGGTTAATGTCAATTCTCCTGGTGGGACTGTTGTTGGCTCAGAGAAAATTTATAATATGCTCAGAAAAATATCAGCCAAAAAGCCGGTGGTGATTGTTATGGGTACACTGGCAGCAAGTGGAGGATATTTTATATCCTTAGGGGGTGATTACATAATTAGTCATAATGGGACGATTACTGGGTCAATTGGGGTAATTTTTCAAACTCTAGAAGTTACAGATTTAGCAAGGACGTTAGGTATTACCTTTAATAATTTTAAATCTGGAGAATTAAAAGCAGCTCCTAACCCTACCGAAAAAGTTACAGAAGCCGTTCGCCAGGCTATAATGTCGAATGTACTGGATACTTATGATTATTTTATTGAGCTAGTTGCTTTAAGAAGGAATATACCAATTGACCAAGTTAGGGAAATGGCTGATGGTCGGATATATTCTGGTCGCCAAGCTTTGAAGCTAAAGCTTGTGGATGCTGTGGGGTCGCGGGATGATGCGATTAAATGGCTACAAGAAGTCAAAAAAATTGATAAGAATTTGAAGGTAAAAGAATTTAGAATAAAACCGAAACCAAAATTCCTAGAAATTATTATGGAAGATTTTGATAGTATTTTGCCAAGTTTCTTCAAGAATAAATTTCAAGGATTAGGAGCTATCTTTTGATTTATGGCAAAAAAATCTGACTTAGTAAATAAAATATCGGAGAATCTTAGTTATCTTTCTAAGGAGGATATAAAAGATTCTGTAGATTTGGTTTTGGATTATTTACAATCTAGCTTAGCGAAGCAACATCGTATTGAAATTAGAGGGTTTGGTAGCTTCTCGATTAGGCAACGGAAATTTCCAAATAGTGAGCAATCATATAAAACCGTCTATTATCGTATGCCCAGAAATTATGGCAACATACGTGAAAAAAATATAGAATCCTGAACATCTATTAGTAGCTCCTCGCAATGACGTTGAGGTTTGTGTCTTCTTTGCTAATAAACCATTCGTCTTGTTTGACAAAACATCCTATCGCCTTTATTGTTTAGTTATACTCTTCTGCTTTGAAGAATTGGCTCCGCAAAACTTCGGGGAATTCGCGTGCTCACGTACTAGTTGTACGCTCCGCTCGCTCACCCCTTGTTTTACGTTCCAATTCTCCAAATCATTTGAGTATATTTCTTATAATTATGTATAGTTATGACTTTAGAAGAATTCCGCCTGAAATATAATTATGATCAATCAACCAAGATGATGCAACAATATTTAGACATCAAATTTGCTAATCTTGATTGTCTTTTATTGTTTAGGATGGGTGATTTTTATGAAATGTTTTTTGAGGATGCCATTCTTGCTAGTCAAGTTTTAGGTATTGCTCTTACTAAAAGAGGCTCTAATGGCGATTGTGACATTGCTATGTGTGGCGTTCCTCATCATGCTCTTGAGACCTATTTAAATAAGTTAATTGAAGAAAATTACAAAGTTGCTATTTGCGACCAATTAGAGACCCCAGAAGAAGCAAAAAAACGTGGTGGCTATAAAGCTGTAGTAAGTAGGGACGTGACGCGTATCATCACCCCAGGTACTATTACTGAGGAATCTTTAATTGATGCTGGTGAACCTAATTATTTGGCAAGTTTAGTTTTGCTAAAAAATAGAGCGTCAATTTGTTACGTGGATATCTCTACTTCAGAAATTTCAGTTATAGAGGTTCCACAGAATGAGATTATCAACGAATTATCACGTCTTAAGCCCAAAGAGATATTACTTAGTGAAAATTTGAGAGGGCAACAATTAGCTAGTAATATTCAGAACCAATTGCATTTCCGTATCTCATATCAAGTTGATAGTTTTTTTGCTAGTAAAAAATGCCATAAAATTATTTTAGATTTTTATAAAATCAGCGATCTAAAAGCCATAGGCGAAATATCCGAATGTCAAATAAGTAGTATTGGTAGTGTCTTAGAATATTTATCTTTAACCCAAAAGCAAAATATTCCTTCTCTACCTTTACCTCGGTTGGTTAATTACCATAATTTTATGATTATTGATTCGGCAACTCGGCGGAATTTGGAAATTACCAGTAATTTATTAGGAAAAACCAAGGGTAGTGTCCTTGCTACTATTGATCATACCGTTACTAAAGCTGCCAGCCGTCTATTATATCACTTTTTATCTACACCGCTAATAGATATTGATCAAATAAATTCTCGACAAAATATAACCGAGTTTTTTTATAAAAATATTGCCATAGTAGGAAATATTAAAAAATTACTCAAGAAAACTGGAGATTTAGAACGTTGCTTGTCTAGAATTACGATGAATCGCGGTTCAGGACGAGATTTGCTAAATATTAAATATACGTTAAATGCTGCACTGGAAATAAAGGGCGAATTTATCGCTCATTACGGGTTAAATCTGCCAGATTATATAGAGAACTTAATCAAACCATTATCTGGCAATGAACAATTATATTCCTTAATAGACCAGGCAATTAGAGAGGATGCACCAAATAATATCAATGAAGGCGGCATAATAAATCATAATTATCATCCTAAACTACAAGAATTATATGATCTAATTAATAATGGCAAATCACATATAGAAAAGCTAAAAAATCTATATCGTCTTGATACTGGCATTGAAACTCTCAAAATATCGCATAATAATGTACTTGGGTTATTTATTGAAATTACTCTAAGACATAGTGATAAGATGGTAGACAGCAAATTTATTCACCGTCAAACAACCTCTAATGCTACTCGATATACTACTATTGAATTGCAAAAATTAGAAAGCGATATGGTTAATAGCAGAAGTTTAGCAATTAATCTTGAACTGGAATTATATAATAAAATATGCGAGCAAGTTATTGATAATGCCGTATTTCTGCGATTGCTTAGCTGTTCTTTGAGTCAGCTTGATGTATTCTGTAATTTTGCTTATATTGCCGATGAATATAATTATGTTAGACCGGTTTTAACTAATGATTTGACTTTTGAAATTATCAAGGGACGTCATCCAGTTGTTGAACAAAGCCTGTTAACTGATAAAAAGAGCTTTATTGACAATAACTGTACTTTATCGGAAGCTAATAGAATTTGGTTAATTACTGGACCTAATATGTCTGGCAAAAGTACTTTTTTGCGGCAAAATGCCCTAATAGCCATATTAGCACAAATTGGTAGTTTTGTACCAGCGACAAGTGCTAGGATAGGGGTGGTAGACAAGATATTTAGTAGAATAGGGGCAGGGGACGATTTACAAGCAGGACAGTCGACCTTTATGGTGGAAATGTTAGAAACGTCAGCTATTTTAGCTCAATCTACTAAAAGCTCCTTAGTGATATTAGACGAGGTCGGGCGAGGAACTTCAACATATGATGGCGTATCAATTGCCTGGTCAGTGCTTGAATATATTCATGATAATCTCAAATCTCGATGTTTATTTGCTACCCATTATCATGAACTAACCAGTATGAGTAATTTTTTGCCCAGCCTAAAAAATTATACAGTTGCTATTGAGGAATTAGGAAAAGAAATATTATTTTTGCATAATATTATCGAAGGGGCGGCTGATAAATCTTATGGAATTCATGTAGCCTACTTAGCGGGGCTACCAAAATCTGTTATAATTAGGGCGAACGACATTTTAACAAAATTAGAAAAAACCGCAACGTCCAAAAATAAGAATATATTAAACACCGAATCAAACAATTTAAGTTTATTTGACTTGCCAGTAGAAAGTAAAAAAGAGATAAAATTCAATAAGTTAGAAGAAGAAATTAATAAAGCTGATCCTGATCAACTCTCTCCTAAACAAGCCTTAGAGTTGGTCTATAAGTTGAAAGGGTTGATTGTTGAGTGATATGTTATAAATGGATTGCTTCGTCGGCTCATGCCTCTTCGCAATGACATCTTGTAACTTTAGCTTTTTTTCTGTGAACGTTCACATGCTAGTAAACACCTATGATTTGGGTTTGTGAAACGATTTATTTGACTTTACAAAAAGTATACATTACATTTAATAGTATATAATATATAAAAAGTATATCTATGCATACAATCACATCAAAGCTACCAGATGATCTTTATAATAGATTAGACCAACTTGGAAAAACTATAGATAGAAAGAAAAGTTATCTTATCAGAAAAGCAGTAGAGAGCTTTTTGCAAGAAAAGGAAGATTATTTTATAGCTTTACACAGATTGGAACAAAGAAATCCTAGGATATCTTTAGAGAAGTTAGAAGATAATAATGACTTGGAAAATTGAATTTGATTTCAAGGCTGCTAAAGAATTTAGAAGGCTAGGAGGCTGCCTGCGATAACTAATTAATTATATTTTGAGCTATTTTTCGGCGAGAATAAATATGATTTTTGCAGGAATAATGTACCTATTTCAAGAAAATCATGTTTATTCACAGCCAAAAAGAGCCAAATATAGAATTACTTTAGTTATCGCAGGCAGCCTCCTAGATAAAGCATCACAAGAATTGATCAGTAATTATTTTAAAGATAAGGTATTAAAATGTAGTCATCCTAAAGATTTAGGTAAGCCAATGAAATATGATTATGTTGGATTGTGGAGATATAGGGTAGGGAAGTATAGAGTGATTTGTAGCATAGAAGAAGAGCTGTTAATAGTGCTTGTTTTAAGAATAGCGATAAGGGATGAGGTGTATACTCAAATGATTTGAGTATACATGAGACTTCCTGCATAAGTCAATCTAGTTGGTGATTTTGTCGTCGAAACTTGCCTCCGCTCCTCACGTACGTCTATGTACGCTGCGGTACTCGGCTTCGTTTCTCCTAAAAATCCCTCAACTATCTTTGACTTATGCAGGAAGTCTATGATAGAAAAAATAAAAATAATGAAAACAGCTATTAGTGGAACAAAAAAATCTGTTATATTATAGATATAACTAATTCGATTAACGTCGTCATTGCGAGCGAACGTATGTGAGCGTGGCAATCCATATTCATTTTTTTATATAGGTTATACTTTAATGTCAATAGCACTAGAACCTAAAAATTCAGAACCTAAATTTTCAGTAAATGGCAAAATATGGCAGCAGCGATTGGTTAATGAGTATGATGTTTTAGAGCTTTGTCGTTCTGTAGGAATTAGTGATTTTCTCGCAAGGGTTCTATCTCCCCGTCTAGAGAATTTGGTGCAAGCTACTGATTTTCTATCACCTAAGCTTAAGAATTTATTGCCAGATCCTTTTCATTTACTTGATATGCAAAAGGCGGTAGATAGGACTATAGAAGCCATTATAAATAAACAAAAAATTTGCATATTTGCTGATTATGATGTTGATGGGGCTACCTCTTCTTCGTTGCTTAAGAATTTATTTAGGAATTTGGGGCAAGAGGTTGATATTTACGTTCCAGACCGAATTGCTGAAGGGTATGGACCAACCCCAGCTGCTATGCAGAAAATTAAGGACAATGCAACTAAACTGCTTATTACCGTAGATTGTGGAGCAATGGCACATGAAGCTCTGAAATATGCATCGCTAGTAGGACTTGATGTGATAGTGATCGATCATCACATTAGTAGCGACATATTACCTGAAGCTGTTGCCGTTGTTAATCCGAATCGTATTGATGAAACCAGCGATTATAAGTATCTGGCTGCTGTAGGAGTATCATTTTTATTTGCTACTGCCTTATTATCTGATTTAAAAAAACAAAATTTCTTTGCCAATGACGTATATGCAACTCAGGCGTCATTGCGAGCGAACGTACGTGAGCGTGGCAATCCACATTCATTAGAAATGGATTGCTTCGTCGATGCTAAAGCATCTCCTCGCAATGACGTTGTAGGTAAGAGTAGCTATAATATACCCAACTTAATGCAATATCTAGACTTAGTGGCACTTGGCACAGTATGCGATGTAATGAAGCTTGTTCACTTAAATCGTGCTTTTGTTGTTCAAGGATTAAAAATCCTTCAACAAAGAAAGAATTTGGGCATGACAACCTTATGTGATATTGCTGGCTTAAATGAAAAACCAAACTGTTATCATTTGGGATTTGTCTTGGGACCTAGAATTAATGCTGGTGGAAGAGTTGGTAAATCATCCTTGGGAGCTAGCCTTTTATCTACCGAATGTTCAATAGAAGCAAATAGATTAGCAAAGGAGTTGGAGAAGCATAATAATGAGAGGAAAGTAATAGAGCTGATAATGATAGAGGAAGCTACTAAAATAGCTTTAACCCAAGAAAATGATAGCTCATTATTTATAGTTGGTAAAGGGTGGCATCCAGGTGTGATCGGTATTGTTGCTGGAAGATTAAAGGAAAAATTTAATAAACCAGTGTCAGTTATAGCCTTAAATAATGGAGTAGGTAAGGCTTCTTGCCGTTCTATCAAAAATGTTGATTTTGGTAGTAAAATTATCAATGCCAAAACTAAAGAGTTAATTGTAGTTGGTGGGGGGCATGCAATGGCTGCTGGATTTACAGTATTAGAAGAAAAATTGCAAGAGTTACAAGAATTTTTAAATCACGCCTTTAAGAGTGATATGAGTAATCAGAATGACCTCATTTGCGAAGAATATGATGTGGAACTCACTACTAATAGTGTGAATTTGCTATTAATGGATGAGTTAAGTAAACTTGAACCATTTGGTCAGGGAAATCCTGAACCAATATTTAAATTCTCTAATCTTTTTGTTTTGAAAGCTGACATAGTCGGGGAAAAACATATAAGATGTTTGCTTGCTCCTTCTAAGGAAGCTTTTGGCTCTAAAGCACTTCCTGCTATTGCTTTCAATGCTGTGTCTACTCCTATAGAGAATGTTTTACTTAATGTTAAGTCACATAATATTTCAGTGATTGGTTCGTTAAAAATGAATAGCTGGCAAGAACGTCATACTATACAATTACAAATAAAGGACTTGATAATATGATTTTTTTAATTATATTCAATTAGCATTACTCCGCTATTAGCGAGGCTTGCAATATCTTTCGTCATTTTAAAACACGTCTATTAGCGAGCGAACGTATGTGAGCGTGGCAATCCATGAGGTTTGCATATGGATTGCTTCGTCGCTACAAAAGTAGCTCCTCGCAATGACGTATAAGGTAGAAGGGCAGAGGCTCAATCAATATATATATGTAAGTTTTTTATGTCAAAATCTAAACAAGTAAAATCACAGACCAGTGTTCTTATCGAAACAACAAACGATCTTGCTATAGTTCAAGAGCATTATCAAGATTATCCCTATCCTTATAGAGATCCTGAAGAGGAAACAAAAAGATTACTGGCAGTTAGTGGTGAATTTTTGGGGGAGTTAAATCATTATTTATATCAAGGTAAGGAGGATTTTAATTCAGGTTTTCGAGTGTTAATTGCTGGTGGTGGTACTGGTGATTCTACTATATACATGGCAGAGCAGCTAAAAAATAAAAATGCCGAGGTGGTATACTTAGATTTTAGCAAACCAAGCATGGAAATCGCTCAAAAACGTGCCGAGAAACGCGGTCTTACCAATATTAAATGGGTATATGATTCTATCTTAAATATTCCAAAGCTTAATTTAGGTAAGTTTGATTATGTTAATTGTTCAGGAGTATTGCACCATTTAAAAAGTCCTCCCGATGGCTTAAAGATTTTAAAAGATTCTCTAACTAACCATGGAGCAATTGGTCTAATGGTTTATGCTAAATATGGTCGTACTGGGCTATATCAGGTGCAAGATATTATGAAAATGGTAAACCTTAGCAATAGGGTAGAGGAGATAATGAATGCTAAAGCTGTTATGGCTGGTTTCCCTGCAACTAATTGGTATATACGTGGACAAGAGCTATTAAGAGACCATGTGTTTTTTGGCGATGTAGGTTTATATGATATGTTCTTACATAAACAAGATAGGGCTTATTCTATTCCCGAATTATACGAATTTATTCATAATGCAGGTTTAAATTTTGTCGAATTTTCTGATGTTAGCGAAAAATTAGCTCTAAGAATTGAGAATTATATTAGTGATTTCTCTCTTCTACAGAAAATTAAAAAGATGGATATAATAACTCAGCAAGCAATTTGTGAATTAATTGTTGGCAATATCATTAAACATAGTTTTTGTGCTTCTAATGCAAAAGATACCATTGCTACTCTTGATAATTTAAATAATGTGCCATATTTTTACGGTATTACAGGCATTGCCAAACAAATTTATGATCATAGCTTTATTTTCCATAATATATATTATAGAACTGTTTTATTAATATGAAAATACTCATTGTTATTTTATTCTTATTGTTCTCTTTTCCTATACATGCCAAGCATATATACAATAAGGAGGAATGGTTATTAAAAGGTAATCCCTTAAAAGTACCTTCAGAATTTCAAAATGGCACAGCAACAGTTGATGATATTTTAAATTGGTCTTTATCCTTGCAAAAAAAAGAATATGGTGAGCCTATCTCTTTGCGAAAATTTCCATTGGACGAAGATCGTAATACAGAAATTGTATTAGTAGAAGTCGGTACGGGAAGCCAAAATTCTCTATATTTTATATTTATGAAAAGAGAAATAATGGAATGGACCTACCCTATATACAGAATGAGAAGCAAATGCTAATCTTCTAGGATAGGAAATGAATCCTAAACAACAATAAGGAGGCCCATATGGAAGTTACCACAATTGGTATAGATATTGCAAAAAGAAT
>CAJYCV010000002.1:0-12573 GCA_913698435.1 Pseudomimeciton antennatum
CCAATTACAGATTTTAGAATTTTAGGTGTAAGTAATAGTATTGGTGTTTTTGACAATGAAATTTTAAAAGGTGAGGACATAAACCAAAAATACAAGCAGGTTCAAGTTGGAGATTTGGTATATAATCCGCATAGGATTAATGTTGGTTCTTTAGGTTTAGTTTTCGAGGATTTAAGCGGTGGTTATGTAAGTGGTATTTATATCGTATTTAGAGTTTTAAAAAAATTCCAAGATACTCTACCATCTGAATATTTATTACATATTTTAAAATCAAAATATTATTTAGGCATTATTGGCAAATATGATACAAAGTATGGAGCTGTTAGAGCGAACTTAACTTATGAACAGCTTTGTAATATACACATACCATTACTTAAAAAAAATGAAATGAAAGAATTCTTAGAAAAAATAAGTAAACTAAATAATATCACGGAAGAATTTCAGAAAATTAAAAATAATCTTAAAGAATCTATATATGAGATTTTACCTCATTTGTGAATTAAGTATAATTTATAATTCTATGTTAACCAAGGGATGATTACGAAATTAAATATTAGTAGCTAAATATTGCTATTGCCTAAACAACAACACGGTAAGTAATATTTAACTGATCTGGTTTCAGGTTATAGTGATTATTTTTTAGCTGTCTCTTATTTACAGCTTCTTTGGTTTTTTAGAAAAATATTTGATTTTATTTGCTAATTCGCTTTACTCCTCTCTTAATATGGGATAGGTGTGGTATTGATAGCACTTAATATATTTAGGTTTGTTGTTAAGTAGTAAGTGTCATCTAGTTAACAAGTACAGAGGTTAGAATAAAACGCAAATTTTACCAATCTAACCTCTCGTACCACATTTTTTTGTAACCCAAAAAACGGTAGGAGGATTATATGACTAATAACGCTCAAAATCAACAACAAGTTAAAGAAATTATTAATCTGCACAAGCTTCAGCCAGAATTGATTGAAGCAAGGTCAACATTAACAAAGGTCTTAAAAACACTTTGTTCTAATGATGAGCTAATGCAAAAAGTATACGATTATTCAGAGGATAGTGCTACAATCATTATATGGTATTTACAACAAGTCATAAAATACTTAGATGCCATCATTGATAATAATAAAGTGACTTGATGCTTTAAATGGTAAATTTTAATAAAATTATTTATCCTTGTTTTTTTAAGACTGTGGCTATTTAAGGTAATTAAGTAGAAAATTTGAATGTGTAGCGACTTGATATTTCTAATTAATATTGCCACACATTAAATCTTAATTAGCTAGATTAGGTACTTATTTAATAATAATTTTTAGCCACTGTCTCTAGTTCAACACTATTCTAACAAATTTTATAAAAAATCATTAATAGTGAAAAAACACTGTACTTCTGGAATTAATGAGGATATATGTGAAGATGACACTACGTGGTGTGGTGTCAAGCACCGAGGTTAGAAGCAACAATCGCAAAATTTTTCAATCTACCCTCAGTGTCTATTTTTTTTTAATAGGAGACAGTTGTATGATGACCAATATTAAAACGCAACAACAAAGCAAATTTACATGTAGGAGAAAAAATTGCAATAACACTACTAGTAACAACACCAGTGAAACAAATGATATTATTAGTGATCTTATTCTTGAGCTAAAACAAACTCAGAATGAGCTAGAACTAGCTCATTTATCACATAAAGACTTTATAAAAAAAATAGCTATTGACATAAAAACTTCCTGTGCCGAAATTTTGTTACTTACCAAAGCATTTTACGAAGGAGAAAATAATCCGACCAAGAAGAAAAATATAAATAATATTACCAACGACGTTGAAAAAGTAATAGCTTATTGTAGTGATATGGTAGATTTTGCTAAATACTACTATAATGGAAGCTCAACTACTACCACAAATGTAATACCACCAATATCAATGGTTTCTGAGAATTGACATAAATGGTTTCAAAAATTAGATTTGCAAATGAGGGGCGAGTGTACATACTATATGTGAACTCCTAATATTTTCAAAAAACAATTCGTTTAATCATTAGAGTAATAATCTTGGTAAATAATACGTAAATAGTCCAATTAGGTGCTTACTTATCAGCTATTTAGGCGACAACTATCATAATAATTTTAGCTACTGTCTCTAGTTCAACACTACTATAATAAATTTTATAAAAAAATCACTAATAGTGAAAAAAACCGCTGTACTTCTAGGGTTAATGAGGATATGTCTGAAGATGACACTACGTGGTGTGGTGTCAAGCACCGAGGTTAGAAGTAACAATCGCAAAATTTTTAAATCTAACCTCAGTGTCTATTCTCTATAACAAAAATAGGAGTTAATTTTATGACTACTAATGTCAAAAATCAACGACAAAATAACCCAACAAATAAAAAAATAAATAATATCACTAATATTGCTGCACAAATACTTAGAAATGTTTTGCAGAGCAATAATATAACCCATATTGACCTTAGCGAAGAGCATATAGGTTTAGAAGGAATTGAGATACTTAGCAAGGCTTTGGAACATAATGAACTTATAACCGCAATAAATCTTTGCGACAACGATATTGGTTTTGAGGAACTAAATCTCCTTATCAAAATGTTAGAGACTAATCATAGTTTGATTAATATAGATATTGGGTATAACAACATTGGTATTCAGGGGCTAATCATACTAACGGAATTTCTAGAAAATAATAAAACTATAAAGCAAATAAATCTTAGAGGCAATGATATTGATGATCAGGGAGCAGATATATTAGCAGAACTTCTAACAAACAATAAAATTATAAAGCAAGTGAATCTCTGTGACAATAATATTAGTGATCAAGGAGCAATCATACTAGCAGAGTTTCTAGAAAATAATAACACTATAAAGCAAATGGATCTCAATATTAATAATATTGGTGACGTTGGGCTTGTCCAGATTGTTAAAGCTTTGGAAACTAATAGAACCATCAGCCAAATAGATATTAGCTATAATTACATTACTGACAACGGGGCAATAGAACTGGTAAAAATTCTGGAGTCTAATAAAATTAGAAGCAAAATAATAATAGATTTCACAGATTTTGAAAATGAAAATACTAGTTATGAAGTAGAAGAGTTGTTAACTCAGGTTTTAAAGAACCATAACAAAAAACTAGGGGTATAAATATTCACCTTTTTTAAAATAGTAAATGCTTGAAAGTAGCATAATTTTAGTTTAATCTAACTTATAATTAAAATAATGTGTTAGGTGTTTAATGGAAGATATTCATAATTGGCAGTCAAAATTTGAATCTTGTGAGTATGCTGAAAGGTTACTCAATAAACTAACTCAGCTGAACCAGCAAGTAAAGCAACCAATAGATATTGATGAGGTTAAAAAAGGTATATATTACGCCAAAAAATATCATGGTTCCCAAATGCGACAATCCGGTGAACCGTATTACTCTCATCCTATAGAAGTAGCGTACATGGTTGCACAGCACACAGCATTAGAAATGCCTCAATATTTCAGGACTGATATAATTGTTACCAGTTTACTTCATGATACTATTGAAGATACATCTCTAACTAAAACTATGATTGATAGTATTTTTGGTAGTCAGGTTGCTAATCAGGTAGAAGACTTAACCAGAGTGAAGGTAGACAGAAAAATTAGTGCAGCAGAAACAGTAGAATTATTATGGGTACAAAAGAAATATGATGTCTTAATCATTAAGCTATTTGATAGAATTCATAATGTCGAAACTATTAGGGTAAAATCTCCAGAAAAAATTAAGAAAATAATAGAAGAAACTCTTAACGGATTTATGAATCTTAGTATCTACCTTGGAACCCCAAAAATTGAGCAAATATTAGCAAGACTATGCTTTAAGAATATGCAGAGACAGAATGATCACCAAACTTTACATGATAATTTCCTGCTTCCTTCTCTAGTCTCACAAAGTAAAATATCCCAAATCCATAACCTATTGCCATAGACACTATAAATCAACGACACTCCCCATTGTCCAAAATATTTCTTATAATAGATAGTTTCAAATGATGTAAAGCGTAAATGTTATAGAAAAGATTTCTTGTATATATGTGAATTTACAAAATTCTTTTTGTAATATCTATGCCAATTGTAGTAACCTACATTTTGGTCTCCAATTTGTTGGCTTAAGTTTATTATAATCTTTAGAAGATACTATAATATGAAAACTGTTTTACCTGAACGCTCCTTGATCATTCAAGAAAGACTTGATAATATTGTCAAAGAAATTCTACATGTGTCAGAAAAAAAGGTTGCAATGATTATTTTATTTGGCTCGTATGCCAGAGGCGATTGGGTACAAGACGAATATAAAAAAGGTCACATTACCTACAGCTATCAAAGTGATCTCGATATTATGTTGGTCATGAAGAAAAACAAATATGCCGGTCTTGCTGGGTTATCAATAGAAGATAAAATTGAAAAAAGGTTGGAGAAAAAATCATTAAGAAATCCTTTTGAGCTATGGGTAACTTTGGTACTAGAATCAATCAACACGGTAAATAGTCAGCTTGAAAAAGGTCATTATTTTTTTTCTGATATAAAAAAAGAAGGAATCCTTTTATATGATAGCGGTGAATTTCAGCTGGCGGAAGCTAAAAACTTACCCTGGAAAGAAAGGAGAGAAATAGCTAAAGAAGATTATGAATATTGGTTTGAAAGAGGAAAAGGTTTTTTTCTTGCTTGTCAATATCCATTGAAGAGGGGAAATTATGTTTTATCAGCTTTTTACCTTCACCAAGCTACTGAAAGTTTTTATAATGCTATCCTGTTAGTTTTTTCTGGTTATAAGCCAAAGTTACACGATATTAGAAAGCTAGATAGTATAGCTGGAAATTACAATGAAGAATTATGGCAGATATTTCCTCATTCTAGCGTTAAGCAAAGGCAATGTTTTAGATTACTTGAGCAGGCTTATGTTGAAGCTCGCTATAACAGAGATTATAGAATAACTAAAGAACAGCTACTTTACCTTATTGATAGGGTTAAAAAATTAAAAACAATGACCAAAAAAGTTTGCTTGGAGAGAATTAATAAAGAGATAATTTAACCAAACTCTTAACAGAAAGCAAATAAATTGTATTAATTGAAGTTTGGCTGCTATTAATGCAACTTGTATTGGATGATGGTAATATGACTCGCCAGAGTGTCGTTTCTGATCTGCTTGGTATTTGATAACGTATTTTAATGCCAGTGTTATAACAGAGGTATCTATTATAGAATTATGCTTTTTACTATATGCTATAATTTTATCCAAAAACTCTTTCATCAAAGATTCTTGTAGTTGCCGGTTATGAGGCGGATATGAAATGAAAATAACAGGGCTTGTTCATCGGTTTCATCGGTCATAAATAACTCCCTATTGAATATTTACTTTGAAGCTTGCTTAGTCATTGTAAGGAAACGTAAACCGACGATACCCTTTACTGAAAATTACCTCTTGTTTGATAGCTGGTGTCGTTCCTTCTGGATATATCAAAAATAATGTGTTTTACTATATTTATGCTTCCTCAACTAATGCTCCAGATAAATTACATTCACTGTTTTCCTGAAGCGTGCTGTCACCCGGTGACCACTCTGTTATTTCCTTTTCCCTTGCGTAATCACGTACTGGTTCAATTATACGAAGACGTGTAGTAGGTTCTATGATTTGTTTTTCTCTTAATGTTTTTATTAGAGTATAGCGGCTATCTTTTTCTGGGTCTAAGCCTGCAAGCGTAAATAACTCACCTTTATCATATGTTTTTACATATACAGAACCATTATTATCATTAAATGATAGCACGCTAGTAGGTTTTAGCGTTACCTCTAAACTAATAGGAGAGAGATATAGATATTCTTCTTCCATAGCTGTAATTACTGACTGATCTATTTGCGGAATATAACTTCTACTATAAGAAGGTTTAGTATAACCAATGTGAGAACGTAATTGTAATGCTTCTTTGTTATCCTTAATGGTTCTTATTTCTTGAAATAAATTTATACGCTCTTTTTGACACTCTGGATCATCACAAAAATTATCAGTTTGAGGAATATCCCACATTAAACTAAGTGAAATGTTACCAGTTGATTGTAATTCATTGACTTTTCTTTCTTTATAAAAAGTTAAAGTCATACCCTTATCAATCTTATTAATCTGCTCAATATCTACACTTAGATTCTGGGGAGAATTATCGCCAATTTTTACCTGTACAGTACCATCTCTGAATAAATCAGCTAAATATACCGTATTAAGATCAAGTATTATTTCCTTATCTTTTCCTGAGTATAAAATAATCTTTTCAGAATGTATTTCATTACTCATTTGAATTTCAATGGTAGCTGGTATTTGTAAAAGAGTAAATAACCCGTGGTTTAAAGCTTTAGAGAAATCGCTTTGTTTTGTAACATGAGTCAAAGGCGTGCGTGTTGCACCACTAAATGCTTCAAGATATTCTGGAGAATAATCACACCCTATACCCATCGAGAAAATTCTAGGACATTCATCATTCTGTGTTAAGTTTTTTAGCACTTCTTTTGGATCAAAAAATTCATGCTTTATATCTACTGTAATATTTTTTTTATAGTCAAAAAAAGATATAGACCCTTTTTTTAAGGTTTCTTGTATCAACATTGGGTCCTTTATATCTAAACCTTCATTTACAACACTACTCATACCGTCAGATAATAGAATTATAATGGTGCTACTTATTGGCATTTCACCAAATGAGTTTAGTTCTTTGACACTTAACATACCATGGTAAATTGAAGTACCAATACCTGTTTTAATATCGTATAGTTTTTGAAAAACATCATATCTATCTTTTCCATCAAGTATAATTTCGGCTTTTTTATTAAAAGTAATAATACTGTAAACATTATGCAAGATTTTATCACTATAGTTTGTTATTGTTGAAATAGCTCTCTTTACAGCTTCGATTCTAGAGATTTTGCTTGAGTTTTGTTTATCAATTATATCTTCTGTTATATCTTCGATTTCCATACTTGAACTTGTATCAATAACGAAAATAAAATGTTTTTTTTCTGGCTTCGTATTACTATAATTATAGTTTACGCCTAATAGTGTTGTTTTATGTACTTTCGTTGAATTTGCATGTTTACTTGCTTTGATACTATTAACTTCTAAATTATTAGCTATTTCACGATTTCCACACTTAATTGCTAGCATATATTTCTCTAAACCTTACTATATTAAAAATAATCAACTCTACTTTTTTATCATAGAGACCATTCAAAACCAGGGGCAGAAATTAAATTTTGCTAAAAATATGGCTCGCTTTTTGTAACAATATCTTACAAGATGATCTGTGATAATTAAAATATATTTCATTCTGGTTGGTATAAGAGCAATTCACTTGATTTTTGCCCCTGGTTTTGAATGGTCTCCTTAATTCAATTTTAGTCCAATATTGTTTCATAAATCAACTGCTAAAAGTTTGTTAACGCTAATTAATATAAAGGCTTATAGGTATAAATCTAATAAAAAGTTCCCAGAATTACTCATCAAAGCACTTGTTAAAATAATTAAAATTTATGCGATAATAATAGGAACTTGATATTGAACTATTTTGTTGTCTCTAGTAATTATAGTTAATTCTTCTATAATAGCTTGAGCTATAAGAAGCCTGTCAAAAGGATCATCGTGATGGTTTTCTAACTTTTCTACAAAGATTGTATGCTTAATATTTATAGGTAAAGGGTCAAAGCCACTCTCTAATATTACTTGTTCAAGGTTATTTGGAGCTTCTATTTTACCAAGAGCTTTTTTAATAGTAATTTCCCAAGTGTTTACTGGACTGACAAAAATCAGATTATTTGGGTTACTAATAATTGTTCTGGCTTCTATTGTTAAAGTTGGATTGTCCTCTAACCACCACAGTAGAGTATGGGTATCAAGTAAATAACTCACTCTACTTCTTGCTTAAAGCTTGATAATAAATTTTGTGGTAATTTATCAAAATCTTCAGCAATTTTAACTTGCCCTTTCCAAGCTCCAGCTCTACGGGGAGATGATAGAGCTTTATATTTTACTAATTTAACTGCTGGTCTACCTGCTTTGCAAATAATTATATCTTCTCCTTCTTGTACTTTTTTTATTAAATCAGAAAGATTAGTTTTTGCTTTATGTACACTTGCTATTTGCATTTCTCCCTCTAATTATTCTTAGTCTAGTCTAGACTAAGTTTTATTATACGTCAATATAGGGAGTATATTTTTATTATTTAACCTCTGTATGACTGTAAATTTGTGTCTGGAATGTTCAGAAGTCAATTGCAGCAGATGGAAGAAGTGGATCACAGTAAAACAGTTTTTGTTTTTTAATATTTTACTATGTAATATAATCATTATTTAGTATGGTTTGCATTACTTAGTATAAGAGACTGGTTAAGTGACAATATAGATTTTAGCAATAAAAGTTATTTTTTGTCTGGGAAAGCTGTAACGTGCATAATTAAATTGCGTTATTTGAGAATAATTATTTTGCTTATTACTACTTTATGGTAATATAATTTTCATAAGTCAATTGCAGTGACAATAAGATATATTTCAGCATTGAAAATTATAGCAGCTTGTTCTTGTTTATTAATAGGCGAAATAATTATTCTCAAATAACGCAATTTAATTATGCACGTTACACGCTCACCTATAAAAATTGTGTCGGGTGGTAAGCTGTGCCTCAGTTCTCACTAGATACTACATTCTCACCTATAGCCCTAACTCCTCCGTGATAACAATCAACTTCAAGCGAATTAGGATGTAATTTACTATCAGTATCACATGAGATGATGTCAATAATATCATTATCAATAATTGTTAATTGTTTCATAAGCTGTTTTAAATATCTTGAAGATTCTTCTGAGTCCGCTCTTCCACCAATTATCTGTACTTTTATTAATCCAGCTTCTACCAAATGCTCAGGGTTCATTTCGTTAATTAACTGTTCCGATTGTTTACTACTTATGTTCCTAGAAAGTGCTACTTTCTTTAATTGCTTGGAGAAAAAACTACAGGCAATTTCATCATTAAGTTCCTTGGTATATAGAACCAAATCATCTGCTGTACCCAATATTTTATATTCATTTGATTTAATTTCTATTCTTGGCATTTACGTTCTCCCTTTGTTATTTATTTGTTGTTTTCTTTGAGAAATTTTTGGAGTTGAAGGTGGAGGATATATTTTGTTACTATTCTCATGTTTAATTACTGTATCTTTATTATTTACTCTATCGTCTAATTTTTTTTCTTCTACTCTCCGATGAATTTGTAAAGTTGGCTTTTTATCTTCAGTTGTTTTTTTGTATCTAATTCTGTACTACCTTTAGCAAACGATGAGACAAAAATTTTCACTTTGTTTTGAATATTAGTAACAAATTGTGTAATGATTCTATCCAATAATTGTAAGGACTCTTTTATTCTATTAAACACTGTTTTTTCAGGAGGATTTTCATAAAAAATTCGCCTAATTTCTGAACGTGCTACTGACATAGGCTTGGTTCTATCTGATAATAACTCTGTAGTCCTGTCAAATAAAGTGTTTTTTAGTTTTTCTTTCTTATCTGCTTTAAAGTTTAATCCTTTTATATTTTGCTCCATACTTTCTTTAAATACTTCTTCTACTAATTTGGGATCATTACTCCTAATCTCTTCTGCAGCTTTAGTTAAGGGATTTGATATGTTATGAGATTGCCACACTTCCGTATTAGCTGGAGCTATCTCAACATTATAATAATATTTTTGAATTAGTTCTTTTTGCTGTTCTTTGGCTAAAATAGGTGCTGGAATTTCCTTAGAAGCAGTTAAGTCAAAAGCAAAAATTAAATCAGGATCAGGGTTCCAAATAAGCACTTGCCGTATTGCCGTAGTATTATCTTCTTTCCCAGGTACAGCATGTTCTAGCTTAGCAGTTTGCGGATCGAACACTATACCAGAGGGGGCTCCTTTATCCCCTATATCTGCCGACTTAATGTTAATAGATGCATGTTTGTTTAATTCCTCTGTAACTTTTTTTATATTTGCATCTGATATAGCTAGTGACATAGGACTTCTATCACGTCCACCAACTAAATAAGCCTCCAATTTTGTGTCAGGTGGAAATTTACTAATTACATCCTTAGATAAAGATTGTGGATCAGTAACTCTATCAAAATGAGCTAAAGCAGTTTTCTTGCTTATCGGATCATGCAGAATTACTGCAACACATTGTTGTATATTATCAGTACCAATTTTTTCATAGCTAGAGAAACCAACCTCATGTTGTTCAACTCTGACAGCTTCATAATCAACTTTGCCTTGTTGTAATGAGTAGGCGGCTGAATATTGGTCAATAGCACTGTCATGATTACCTTGAATCCTATTGACTCCACCAAGTGCTAACCTTACTTTAAGCTCTTCTTGTTGATTACCACTTTTTTGGCAGAACAACAAACTATTTTCTTGCTCTGCTTTATATTTTTCTATAGTTCCTTGCTGCCAATGCAGATTAGCAAGTTCTTTATAAGTATTTTCTGCAATGTGATATTGCTTAACCTCAAGCGAATTGTCTATACTAGATTGATATTCTTGCTCTGCTTTATCAAGTACACCAAGTTTCTGATAAGTACGAGCTGCCATCAAATTAACATTTAATAATAAATTACTATCTGTTTGTGCTGCAGGAATTTGCTCTACTGCTTGTAGCTGCTCTAGAGCTTTCCTACTATCGCCTTCGCTAAAGGCTGCTAGTCCTTTATGATATAAATCTATTGCATGATTGCGAGCTATTTGTTCTTCTAGAGTAACAGTTTTTGGCACAAGATTGCTTATGTAATCAGGAAAACTTGAAGGCAAAGCCGCTAATTGTTTTTCTATCTCTATGATTCCTTCCGGTGCTGGCTGTCCATTAATTAACATATGTTCTCATTAAACCTCTATAGAAAACTAATCATATGAGATAAAAATTATAAATTCCAACTATAAGGTTAAATTTAAGACCAAATCTTTTACGGAGTCAATCATTTAGTTTGTATAAGTTCTATTTTTTACATTTCAATAAATCTTCACTTCTTCATATTATCTAGTTTCGAAAGAGGTCTAATGTATGAACTCATATGTTAAGTGTATTTGCCTCTTAAAGATCACATCGATATAATCATTTTACAGATGAAGCTCAATGTTTTCCTTGTATATATATCTTCAATATATGCTTGCCTAAGTAAGTTAAAGTATTGCTTTTGTTCAAAATTTTTAATTTAAGCAGACATGTGAAGTAATACTTTAATATGGGAAACGTCAATATTTTTTTTGGCATTCCAGATATCATATTGTTGCTGAAGATTAAGCCAGTATTCAGGGCTTGTGTTTGGAAATGCGGCAGATAAACGAATAGCCATAGAAGAACTGATACTAGATTTTTCGTTGATCAGAAATGATAAAGTTTTACGGGTAACTCCAAGCGATATAGATGCTTCAGTGACAGTTAAATTTAAAGGTTCTAAATACAACTCTTTTAATATATTACCTGGGTGTGGAGGATTGAACATATATACCTTGCTTTAATGATAATCTAAATAATCAACGTCATAGGCATCTCCATTACTAAAATGAAATATCAGACGCCAATTACCATTAATTTTAACTGACCAGAAGTCTTTCATATTGCCTTGCAGCTTGTGCAGTCCGAGTCCTGGTAAATTCATGTTTTCTACCTTAGTTGCAGCATTTAAGTTAGCCAATAACAGTCTGAGTTTTTTTATATGATCACTTTGTATTTTTGTAGTATCACCATAATTAAAGAAATTGTTTAGACCTTTATGGCTGAAAGTTTTGATCATATCATAAATAATATTACCTTATCATAATTGTAACATATAACGTTATAGTTATCAAGATAATTATCTGGGTATAACGGGAAACCCCATTATTTTTTGATTTTAACTGGAAGCTACGTTAAGTTTAGAAAAATCTAAAGTTGAGGGAGGTTGTTGTCATTTTTCAAAGACGAGTTCAGCGGATTATCAAAGTGGAGAACAGCAAAGAAAAAATGTTGAAAGATTTCTACTATACCCATTATTTAAAATGAAGATGCTGTTGTAGTTCATTAGAATGCAGCTAAATAAAGCGGTAATTTTTACGCATCTTCATTTTTGATCCAGTCTAATTAAATAGTAATGGATTGCTTCGACCATTACATGGTCTCGCAATGACGCTTGGATAAAAAGTACTAACGTCATTTAAATAGCTGGCATTATCTCCCCTTATTTACTTGAGTGTTATTTAATTGTAGTTTTGATCTATTTAATGGTGGTAGTGTATTAGATGGAGAATCTTTACTCATGAATCTTTCTATCATCCGACCTACTTTTTTAACTGCCTCAGTTTTCACTGCTAAAGAATCATCCATTTCTTCACTTTTTGCTAGCGATGTAGCCGTTATAATTGGCTCTTTCTCTTCTAGCTTTGATTTTAAAAAAATATTTAATCTTTCTTTATCGGGATTAGATTCTGGTAATATATCGGCAAATAGTTGCATTTTCTTCCGTTGCTCACGACAAGATTTCTCATCTGCTTCTAACTTAA
>CAJYCV010000004.1:0-21643 GCA_913698435.1 Pseudomimeciton antennatum
ACACCGTGAATTTGAAAAATTCTTTTTGCAATATCTATACCAATTGTGGTAACTTCCATATGGACCTCCTTATTGTTGTTTAGGATTCATTTCCTATCCTAGAAGATTAGCATTTGCTTCTCATTCTGTATATAGGGTAGGTCCATTCCATTATCATAAGCAAAAAACCGTGAACGCTCACTATACATCAAACCTTATACCAAGTGTTACATTATGACCTTTATATGGCAATGACTTAACATGATTTTTTATCTTTTTACTGCTACCAAGATCTTTCCAACTATAAGCTACCTCAACTTTTACTATAGGTGCTAACTTGGCAGCAGCACCAAAAGTAAGGTGATAAACTAGATTATTTTTTTTATTACTAGAAACTGAAGTGCCAAACTTATTATTAGTAGTAATTTTGTTTTTTAGTTGACCAACTCCAGCCCCAGCACCAATAAAAAATTCACAAATACTTATATCAAAAATATCGACATAACCACTAAGGACTAAAGTAGTAATTTGAGGCTTAATTTTTAAGTCTGTACCGGAAAAAGAATGCTTTGATTGCTGATTAGTAAAGAAATTAAGCATAAGATCAGCTCTAACGTTATCTAGAACATAATAACCGATCCCTCCACCGACAATACCAGGGATATTCTGCTTTAATTTTTTATCCTTTAACTTAATCTTGTTCATTTTGCTTGCTCCAACTTCGGCTTTCAAATAAAATTGATTTTCAATAGCCCAAGAAGAAGCAGAAAATAAGAGTGAAATGCTGATGATCGTTAGTAATAATAAATTTCTCATAATCCTATTTTTTTATTTAGAATTTACTATAAATTAGACTTATTAGCCAGCTTATTTTGTTAAATAACTAAGCAAATAACAAAAAAAGAGGGCTAATAAAGCCCCCCTTCTTTTGTAGAATAAAAATAATGAATCGATAACTATCCGATTATTAGATATCAAACCTTATGCCAGCCATCAAATTATGTCCTCTGTAGGGGGTTCTGCTTGCTTTCCCACTATATATGTTCATGTCCATATCCTTGATCTTGAGATTAATTTTACCAGGCTTTGTCTCCCCATAATCTCTCCAGCTATAGGCAAGATCTAATTTTATGGCATTAGCCAGATTAAAAGAAGTACCAATAGTCACCTGATAAGCAAAATTATTGGTATTCTTAGAAGAACCAGAAGCTGTTCCTGATACTTTCTCGTCTCCAACTCCAATAGTAACAGTACCAGTAGTTTTTTCTTTCACTTGTGCCATACCAATACCGGCTCCAACAAATAATTTAACAGTACCTCCATCATACAAATCAACATAACCACTGAGTAATAATGATTTCACATTTCCTTTTGTTTTACCTTGTTCAGACATTTTAAGTTCAAACATCTCAATATTATCAGATACCTTAAATTCTGGATTAGTAAGGAAATTAAGTGTTAGCTCTGTTCTAACATTATCCATGATATAATAACCAATACCAACACCAAAAATACCATCAATATTGGATTTTATTTTTTCATTATAACCTTCGAATTTCTCTGTACTCAACTTACTTGCACCACCTTCGACTTTAACATAAAGATGCCCTACTTCGGCAAATGATGCAGCAGAAGTCAAAAGAACCATACCTGTAGCGGCAACTAAAAATAATTTTTTCATATGCTTGCTCCTAATTATTAAGTAAATAAAATTTAACAGACTTTCAATTAAATTGTAACAAATTTTTAGTTTTTTATGCAAGATTTAATTATATATTAACTATATTTTATTTTTGTCAAAGACTGAAAAAAACACAAAAAAAAGAGGGCTAATAAAGCCCCCCTTCTTTTGTAGAATAATAATGAATCGATAACTATCCGATTATTAGATATCAAACCTTATGCCAGCCATCAAATTATGTCCTCTGAGAGCAGATTTACCTAACTTATAATTCTTGTCCTTGTCCTTAGCTTTATCGCTTGTTTCTCCATAATCTCTCCAACTATAGGTAAGATCGAGGTTCATGTTATCAGCCAAATTAAAAGAAGCACCAACACTTAACTGATAAGCAAAGTTATTAGCAGTCTTACAGGACATAGGATCGTGTGTTTTTGTTTCTGCCTTCCCGTTAGTAGTTGTAGTCTCAGTACTAGTAAGCTTCTGTTGCAACTGAGCCATACCAACACCAGCTCCAGCAAAGAATTTAACAACACCTGCATCATATAAATCAACATAACCACTTAGTAATAATGATTTGACGTTTTCTTTAGCTTTACTTTCAACTTTCAAGGATTCTTTAGTATAAGAACCTTTAAATTCTGGATTAGTGAGGAAGTTAAGTGTCAACTCTGTTCTCACATTATCCATGATATAATAACCAACACCAACACCAAAAATACCAGAATTAGTGGATTTATATTTAATATTACCACTTTTACCATTATCATCCTTAAATTTCATCGCATTCAACTTAGTTGCACCACCTTCGGCTTTAACATAAAACCCCCCTGTTTCAGCAAATGATGCAGCAGAGGTTAAAAGAGCCGTACTTGTAGCGGCGATTAATAATAATTTTTTCATATATATTTCTCCTTAAAATTAATAAACAAGAATCCCTTTATAGATTCTCAAATAAATACCCGTGAAACACAAATATTTTCAAACTTCACTTAGGTCACCTGACCCTAGGTATATAACATAATATTTTCCTTCATCCTACTTAAAAAACTATTAATGAGTATTAGACAATAGCATTTCAGAGCAATTTGTGACAAAAAAGGTACAATATAATCTTTCATGCTGCTCATAAAACCCGTCCATCTAAGGTTTGCGAAGAATTGATTTTAACTTTTAGCATTTTTGACGAACAAGCTATATAACTCACTTAATAAAGTGGCAAACTCAATCTTCTCAAAACCTTTCTTAGGGATAATTATCATTGCCCAACTATTTTGTTTGAATTGTGGCACTTGGCTTAGAAGCCTAACTAAATGTCTGATACGTCTTTTGATTTTATTACGAATAATAGCATTTCCTAACTTTCTTCCGACTTTCATGCCAAAAAGTACTACATTTGATGAGTTACTTAGAATCTCGCTAGATTTTTTACATAACTGTGTTTGATGAAGTTTAGTAAAATTTTTAGCTATTATGCTAATGTAATAAGGGCTATGGAACTTTTTGCCTAACTTATTAACTAGATCAAATTCTTTCTGGTTTTTTAGGGATAAAATGAGCACCGACTACGCTGATAACTTTTTTCTGCCTTTTGCTCGACGCTTCCTTAAAATCTCTCTACCACCGACAGTTGCCATTCTTGCCTTAAACCCATGTCTTCTTTTTCTTACTAAATTGCTAGGTTGAAATGTACGCTTCATAAATCCATGTCCAATACGAAATAACAGATACCTTTATAATCAGATAAGATTAAACTGTCAACTTAAATATATGTATAATGGATGGTTTGGTATTTGGATTTTGTCCTTGATACCCCAATTTCGGATTAACTTCGTTAATCCGAAATTGGAATAATAATGTAAACAATCAGACTAGAAGCGATTCGTCGCCTGATTGGGATTAGAATTTTTAAATTATAATCCAAAACTGAGGTTTGATGGAATAAATTTTAGGTATAAACTTGCTAAATAACCAGAATTCACGTAACTTAGGTTATGTCAAATTGAAATAACAATATTATTTAAATAATTAAAGCATATGGCAAGACCCGATTTCACTAATTCAGAAAATACCATAAAAGAAATTATTAGAGTGAACTACGCCGGAGAATACGGTGCTAAACGAATTTATGAAGGACAGTTAAATTATTGCAAAAACCATGAATCCTACTCTACAATAAAGCATATGATGCAGCAAGAAGAAGTACATTTAAACTACTTTACTAACTCATTATTACAACGTAATGTTAGACCGACTATCTTGATGCCATTTTGGCATATTCTTGGCTATATAGTTGGCAGTGGATCAATATTGATAGGCACAAAAGCTGCCATGCTGCTAACGCAAAGTGTAGAAGAAGTGATTGAACAACATTATCAGAAACAAATAGATTATCTCGAAGAATATAATTTAGAAAAAGAATTGTTAGATAATATCAAGCAATTTCAGTTTGATGAAACAGAGCATAAAGATACCGCTTTAGTGCTAGGTAGTAGTGAAGTAGTATTTGCTCCCTTAATTAATAAAATTGTTAAATTAATGTGTAGTATTGCTATTAGTATAAGTAAAAAAGTTTAGTTAAAAGAAGAAAGTCAGAGATTTAGAGTCTATGGTATGAGGATGTAGTTTTTGATTGCAAAATAGGTTGTAATCATGTTAATCTTATAGAGGTACCACTAAATAATAGTAATGTAAATTTCCTGAAACCATTCGCTAGAAAAAGAAATGAATAAATATTTTATAATATTAATATTATTAATATTGCCGCATAATTCATTCGCTCAACAACAAATATCTAATTTTGTTACACCAGTTACTTATTTTGTTAATCACATCCAACAATTAAATCTACTCAAGAATAATTTAATTAAACATCGACAAGCGAGCATTATAGGCACCAGTGGTATGGGAGAAACCCAACTTGCTAGAATGTATTCTTATGAAAATAAAAATAATTATAAACTCATCTGGTTTATTGACTGTAATTTAGATATTAATCAAGAATTGTTAAAACTAGCAAAAGAGATTAATAGTTCTGCTAAATCTAATTTAATATCAGAAGATATAAGATTAGTACGAAAAGAAGTAATGAGCTATTTATCGAGTCAAGAAAAATGGTTGCTGGTATTCGATAATCTAAAGATAAGTGAAAATAAAAAAGTGCAAGAGTTCGTTGATTGGGAACATAATGGACACGTTATATTTTGCTCTCAAGATAGCGAAATGTTATCTAATATAACCAAAATGACTGCCTTTGAAAAAGACGATGTCATTACTCTTGCTAATAATATTCTAGAAAATAATGATCCAAAAGTAGTAAAATTCTTGAGCAAAGAATTTGCTGGTTATCCTATTCTAATAGTACAAGGGACACAATTATTAAATAATGTGCAAGGTTTAGATAGAGCCGAATATAAGAGAGAAATCCAACAATCAACAGACAAAATTAAATTAAACATTATATTAGCTATCAATGAACTAAAACCTAGTGCAAAAAAACTATTAAATAAAATAGCCTTAATAAATAATCAAGGTTTCTCGAAAGAACTTTTAAAAATTATTACTGATGATCAAAGTACTATAAACGATGATATTTATCAATTGTCTAAATTTGCTTTAATATCCAACATTGACTCACATGAAACTAACCCTGTTTTTGAAATGCACGATGTTATTGCTCAAAAAATAGCTGAGATTAATGGCAATAGTAATAATAAAGCTTATTTAGAAGATATAGTTACTAAATTAGTTGGATGTGTACCAAAGAGTGGAATAAAAGCTCGTATTTTCAGAAGTGCTAAAACTATATCTGAGAATTTTGAAGTAATTTTAAAAAATTCAGAAAAATATAATTTAAATATATATAAAATTATGGAACTTAATTTACAATTAATGCTTCAATATTATAGTTCTCTTAATTATTATGACGTAGAAAAAAAGGTTAATTGGTTTAATAAAGTTGACCAGGAAGGAAAATTTAAATTATGGTTGATGAATAATGATGAAAAATGTGCATATGCAAGATATATACAAGCAATAGGTACGTATCACAGAGGTTGTTCTAATTATAGGATTGCAATGAAATATTCTATAAGAGCGAAAGAAATATTCGATAATATGAAATTTTTTAGATGGACTTTATTTTATGCTTTAGCAATATGTAATAGTTCATTAGGACAGATTCAAGAAGCCGAAAAGAACATTCAAATTATAGAAAAAATGTTTAATGAAGGTTTAATAGATAAAAGTGAAATAAGTTATATACATAGTGCTAAGGCAAAATTATTATTTATGCAAGGAAAATATACTGAATCATTAGAGCAAATTAATAAAACTATAGAAACATCTATTAAAAATGGGATGAGTCCTGATGATTTATTTCTTATAGGTCACTATATAGTTAAAATAGAAATATTGAATTATCTTAAAGAATACCAAAAAGCATATGTTCAAGTTGAGCGATTATATAATTTGTGCAAACCTTCTAAAAAAGAGACTCATGAAATATTTGGTTACATTTTTATCCAAATGGCAAGAAGTGAACTAGGGCTAGGTAAACTAGAGCAAGCCTCAGATCATGTTAATAAGGCTATCTCCATATTTTTATCCGATGAGTTCAGGAATCCCAAAGATGCAGATTATTCGGAAGATCCAGATTTAGCGGCTAGTTATGTAGCACAAGGTGACATTTTATTTGCTCAAAATAAGATAAAAGAAGCTATAGAATCCTATAATAAAGCTTATACAATATATCATTATTTATATAAGGATAATCGGAAAAATGTGGCTCAAGTTAGTTACTTATATAGTCAAGGAGCCAAAGCAGCATGTACAGCAAAAGACTTGCATAGTTATAAATTCTTTGGTAAACCACAAGTAAAAGAATTCGGAGTAGAACACTCTAATACTGTATCTATGTTTGAGTATTGTAAACAATATGATATGGATTTATGGGCGAAAGAAAACTAGAAGGCTGTCTGCGATAACTAATTAATTATATTTTAAGCTATTTTTCGGCGAGAATAAATATGATTTTTGAAGGAATAGTGTACCTATTTCAAGAAAATCGTGTTTGTTCGCAGCTAAAAAGAGCCAAATATATTACTTTAGTATTGCAGGTAGCCTCCTATATAGCTCTTCCGTTCCGTCATTGTGAGGAGATACTTTGCAATACCTGTCATTGCGAGGAGGCGTATGCCGACTAAGCAATCCATAAAAGTAACCAAAAATAGATTGCTTAGTCGTCTTACGCCTCCTCACAATGACGTATATGCGTGTTCTCTTAAATTTAAATTCTTCCTAATAGCTCAAACATAGTTTTGCCAATATCAGCTGGTGATCTAGTGATAGTAACTCCTGCACTCTGCAGTGCCTCCAACTTTTGTTCAGCTGAACCCTGCCCATTAGAAATAATTGCTCCAGCATGCCCCATTCTTTTTCCTTCAGGAGCAGTAATACCAGCAATAAAACTGACTATTGGTTTTTTAATCTTTGAACTTTTTATTAATTCAGCAGCTTTTTCCTCAGCATCTCCACCTATTTCACCAATCATGATAATCGATTCGGTTTCATCATCTTTTAAAAACATTTCAATACAATCAACAAAATCAGTACCGTTAACTGGATCTCCACCAATACCAATACAGGTAGATTGACCAAGACCAGTAGCTGTAGTCTGGGCTACTGCTTCATACGTTAGAGTACCGGAGCGAGATATAATGCCAACTCTTCCTCTCTTATGAATATAACCAGGCATTATGCCAATTTTACACTCATCAGGAGTAATAATGCCGGGACAATTGGGACCAATTAATCTAGTTTTTGATCCAACTAATGCCCTTTTGACCTTTATCATATCAAGTACTGGTATACCCTCTGTAATACACACTACTAATCTAATTCCTGCATCTATAGCTTCCAAGATTGAATCGGCAGCAAATAGTGGTGGAACGTAAATAACGCTGGCAGTAGCCCCAGTTTTTTCAACTGCTTCATGCACTGTATTATATACAGGTAGGTCTAAATGAGTATTACCACCTTTTCCAGGAGTCACACCTCCTACCATTTTAGTACCATAATTAATGGCTTGTTCAGAATGAAAAGTTCCTTGAGAACCAGTAAAACCCTGGCAAATTACTTTTGTGTTTTTATCAACTAATATTGACATATATGCTTTTTCCGTATTTTTTGAGTTATATCTATAAATATAACAGATTTTTTTGATCCACTAATAGCTGTTTTCATTATTTTTGCAGTATTGCTTATTTTTTTTATTTCTAATAAACATAGATTGCCACAACCTACTTGGGTGGTCTCACTAATAGACATATATGCAACCCAATCATCATTGCGAGAAGGCTTAAGCCAAGAAGCAATCGATTCCTGGTCATTCTTTGTATTGCCGCGTCGCCGTAAAGCGGCTCCTCGCTAATAGACAAGCTGGTTATAATTACTTTACCGCAGCCACAATTTTAACTGCAGCATCAGCTAAATCATTTGCAGCAATTATTTTTAAACCAGAATTTGCTAAAATATTTTTACCTAATTCAAAATTAGTGCCAGCTAAACGTACAACCAGTGGAACTTTGATGCCAATTTCTTTTACTGCAGCAATAATTCCTTCAGCAATTATATCGCAACGCATTATACCACCAAAAATGTTAACTAACACTCCCTGGACGTGTGAATCTGATAAAATTATTTTTAGTGCTTCTGTTACCTTCTCACGATCAGCTCCACCGCCAACGTCTAAAAAGTTTGCTGGCTCAGCACCATAAAGCTTGATAATATCCATTGTTGCCATAGCTAATCCAGCTCCATTCACCATACAACCAATAGTACCATCCATCTTAACATAACTAAGACCAAGGCTATTTGCTTGCATTTCAAGAGCATTTTCTTCATCATTATCTCGCATATTTAAAATATCAGGATGTTTAAATAATGCATTATCATCAAAGTTAATCTTAGCATCAAGTGCCAATAAACTACCATCAGGTTTTGTTATTAATGGATTAATTTCAATTTGGTTAGCATCAGTTGCAATAAAAGCTTGATAGGTTGACTCAACAATTTTCATCATTTGTTTTGCTTGTTCATTTTTAAAGCCAAGCTTGTATGCTATTTGACGACAATGGAATGGTTGTATAGCTGTTGCAGGATCAACTGATATTTTGATAATTTTCTGTGGGGTATTACGAGCAACCTCTTCAATATCTACACCGCCTTCAGTAGAAGCTATAAAAGTTACTTTACTATTACTACGATCAAAAACAGCACTAAAATAATATTCTTTTAAAATATCACAGCCAGATTCAACATAGATACGACGAACCTTCTGCCCAGCAGATGATGTCTGATGAGTTATTAGGTTAATTCCAAACATTGCATGAGCTGCCTTCTTTGCCGCTTCTTTACTTTTTACAACTTTTACACCACCAGCTTTACCCCTACCACCTGCGTGAATTTGGGCTTTAACCACATATATTTCTGCTTCTAAATCATCAATTAGTCTATCAATATCTTCTTTTTGCGATATCACAACTCCTGTAGAAGTAGGTATACCATATTGCTTCAAGATCATCTTTGCTTGGTATTCATGAATATTCATTTTTGTAATTTTTTATAATAATTTAATCTTAGGTTTTTATATATAACCTGAATTAGATATAACAAGTTATTTCAAGTTCGGTTAGTATATATAAATATAACAGATTTTTATGATCCACTAATAGATATTTTCATTATTTTTGCAATATTGCTTATTTTGTTCACAGAACCTAGGTTCTTATATCTTGAAAATCTGATATAAGCAATTATTTTACAGTTTGTTTAGAATTTTTTCACTCAGGTAATTAACCATTAGTTTATAATAGTTTTTATACCTTATCTAAAAATTTCCACAGTTTTTTGAATAAATCCTCTCTTCAATCTCATGACGAAAATGACGCACTAATCCTTGAATAGGCCAAGCAGCGGCATCCCCAAGACCGCAAATAGTACGCCCCTCGACCATTTTAGTCACGTCCAGTAATTGATCTATTTCCTCTATTTTTGCCTGACCGCGTACTAGTCGCATCATAACTCGCCACATCCAACCTGTACCTTCTCGGCATGGGCTGCACTGACCGCAAGACTCATGCATGTAGAACTTACTAAGTCTAGCAATAGCATAAATAATATCTGTAGAATTATCCATAACAATAATTCCACCAGTCCCAAGATATGAACCAGCTAACTTTACACTATCAAAATCCATTGCCAAATCTTCACATAGTGACTTTGGTAATAATGGTACTGATGAACCGCCTGGGATAATAGCTTTCAGATTGTCCCAGCCACCACGTACACCTCCAGCATATTTTTCAATCAGCTCCTTTAAAGGCACGCCCATAGCTTCTTCAACATTGCATGGCTTATTTACGTGACCAGAAATACAAAAAATCTTCGTGCCAGTACTATTAGGCTTACCGATTGAAGCAAACCAATCAGCCCCACGTCTGAGTATAGTAGGTACGACAGCAATTGACTCAACATTATTAATAGTTGTTGGACAACCATACAAGCCAAAATTAGCTGGAAATGGTGGTTTCAGCCTAGGAAAGCCCTTGTTACCCTCCAAACTTTCGAGCAGAGCTGTTTCCTCACCGCAAATATACGCTCCAGCCCCTCTATGCAAATGAATGTCAAGCTTGTACCCAGTACCACAAGCATTATCTCCTATCAAACCAGCATCATAAGCCTCATCTATGGCACGCTGTACATTGGATGATTCGTTATAAAATTCACCACGAATATATATGTAGCAAGTATGGGCGTTAATAGCAAAACTGGCAAGCAAACAGCCTTCAATCAATTTGTGCGGCTCGTACCTCAAAATATCACGATCCTTGCATGTACCAGGTTCTGATTCATCGGCATTAACCACTAAATAGCTAGGTTTTGGGTGATCTTTAGGCATGAACGACCATTTAGTGCCAGTTGGAAATCCAGCACCACTCCGTCCCCGCAGACCTGATTTTTTTACTTCCTCAATTATCCATTCTCTACCTTTAATAAGCAAATCCTTAGTATTATCCCAGTCTCCGCGACACTTACTGCTAATTATATCACATTTTTCCTGCCCACTAAGATTAGAAAAAATTTTATCACTAATTTTTAACATAATTAACTCTTAGAATATCTGCACATGAGAGTATAGCTGAAGGCAAATAATTGTGAAGAATAAATTTAGGAGGCTGCCTGCGATAACTAATTAATTTTTATCCTGCTCTATAGTGCTTACTACTTAAATCCCTACTTCCATTTACCATGAATTACTGACATAATCTAGTTTTCTTTTGCCCATAAATCCATATTATATTGTTTGCAATACTCAAATATAGATACAGTATTAGGGTGATTTATCCCAAACTCCTTCACTTGCTGTTTACCAAAAAACTTATAACTAGATAAGTTTTTTGCTTTACAGGATGCTTTGGCTGCTTGATTATACAACTCACTAACTTGTGCCACATTTTTACGATTATCTCTATATACATAATAATATATGCTGTAAGCTTTATTATATGATTCTATTGCTTCTTTTATCTTATCTTGAGCGAACAAAATATTACCTTGTATTACGTAGCTCAGTGCTAGACCTATATCTTCTGAATAATCTGCATCTTTAGGATTTCTACGCTCATCGGTTAAAAATATAGAGATAGCCTGTTTAACATGATATGAGGCTTGGTCTAGCTTATTCAGCCCTAATTCACTTCTTGCCATTTCGGCATAAATAGTACCAAGTATTTCAAGAGATTGTGTTTTGCAAGTTTTAAACAAATTATATACTTGTTTAAGTTGAGCATATGCTTTTGAGTATTCTTTAAGATAATTCAATATTGATGCTTTAATTATATAAGGATATATAAGAATTAGATCATCAGGACTTAATCCACTTTTAATAAATGTTTCTATAGCTTTATTATTTTGTTCTAATGATTCAGTATATTTTCCTTGTACTAAGAATAACCTAGACTTAGCATTATGTATACAACCTAAATCACTTTTATCTATTAAACCTTCATTAAACATTTGTTCTATAATTTGAAGACATTTTTCTGCTTCTTGAACCTGTCCTAATGCAAGATTAGATATTATTATATTATAGAATAAAGTCCATTTTGAAGCTTCATAACCTTTTACATTACTATTATAAAATATTTCTTTCGCTCTTATAAAATATTTTATTGCCATCCTATAGTTAAGATAACTAGCATAATACACACCTATTTTTTGCACATACCTTAGATACATATATTTTTCGTCATTGCTCATTAACCATAATTTAAATTTTCCTTGTTGATTAATTTTATTAAACCACTGAACCTTTTCTTCTAGCTTATAATAATTAAGAGAATTATTATATTGAGTTACCAATTGACCATTAAGTTGCATAAGTTTATATATACTTAAATTATATTTTTCTGAATTTCTTAAAATTATTTCAAGATTTTCTTCCGTAGTTTTAGTGCTTCTAAAAATACGGGATTTTATTACACTCTTTGGTACATATCCAACTAATTTAGTAATGATATCTTCTAAATAGGCTTTATTATTACTACTACCACTAATCTCAGCTATTTTTTGAGCAATAACATCGTGCATTTCAAAGATAGGGTTAGTTTCATGTGGGTCAATGTTAGATATTAGGGCAAATTTAGATAATTGATAAAGAGCATCATCTAGAGTATTTTGATCATCAGTGATAATTTTTAAAAGTTCTTTCGAGAAACCTTGATTATTTATTAAAGCTATTTTATTTAGTAATTTTTTAGCACTTGGCTTTAATTCATTGATAGCTAATGTAATATTTAATTTAATTTTGTTTGTTGATTGTTGAATTTTTTTCTTATATCCTTCTCTATTTAAACCTTGTACATTGTTTAATAATTGTGCACCTTGTACTATCATGATAGGATAACCAGCAAATTCTTTGCTTAAAAATTCTGCTAATTTGGTATTATCATTTTCTAGAATATTATTAGCCAAAGTAATCGCATCACTTTTTTCAAAGGCAGTCATTTTGATTATATTAGGTAATATTTCACTATCTTGAGAGCCAAATATAACGTGTCCGTTATGTTCCCAATCAATGAACTCTTGAACTTTTTTATTTTCACTTACCTTTAGATTATCGAATACCAGCAACCATTTATCTTGATTCGATAAATAGCTCATTAGTTCTTTTCGCACTAATCTCATATCTTCTGATATTAGATTAGATTTGGCGGTACTATTAATAGCTTTTGCCAGCTTTAGCAATTCTTCATTAATATCTAAATTACAGTCAATAAACCAAATAAGTGTATAATCATCTTGATTCTCAGAAAAATACATTCTAACAAGCTGTGTTTTCCCCATGCCACTAGTACCTATAACGCTTGCTTGCCTATATTTAATTAAATTATTTTTGAGCAGATTTAGTTGTTTGACGTGATTAACAAAATAACTAACTGGCATAACAAAATTAGATATCTGTTCCTGAGCAAATGAATTATTGGGCATAATTAATATAATTAATAATATTAAATATTTATTCATTTTTTGCTCCTAGTGAACGGTTTCAAGAAACCCTTGAGTATTTTTATGATCTTTAACAGTATGGGTATACTCAAATGATTTGAAGAATTGTTTTTTGAAAATATCAGGGACTCGCATACTCACGTACCTCATGTACGCTGCGTATGCTCACCCCTCATTTTCAAATCCAATTCGCCAAATCATTTGAGTATACATATTTGCTGCAAATTTGATGATTCCAGCATTCCAATTCTTCCTCGTCCTTCAGTTATATTCCAGCCGGTCTAACAAGGTGTAGGACTATAATCCTTAAACCGATCCAACCGGGGGACGATGCTACAACTGTTGAAAGTTAGAAGAGGAAGCGGTTTTAGACAAGGGAGTTTAAAAGTTGTATGTGGTCAACGTCTATTAGCGAGGAAGATCGTAGGTCGACTAAGCATAGAAGCGACCAAAAATGGATTGCTTCGTCGACCTAACTCGCTCCTCGCTAATAGACGGTTTTTCAATTATTGTTTTCTTAAGTTGACGCCTATGCGTTTAAGCGGAGCATACATCTCATTAATTTCGTTCACAAAACCTAGGTAGGATAACATATAAGTAATAAAAAAATCTACTGCAACTGAACCTTGGCTTGAGCCACTATATCTGCAAAACCTTGTGGGTTATTAACTGCTAATTCAGCTAGCACCTTACGGTCGATATCTATTGCTGCCTTTTTAAGTCCACCCATAAATTGTGAATATACTAAATCATGTTCACGCACTGCTGCATTAATTCTTTGTATCCAAAGCCCTCTAAAATCACGCTTACGATTTCTACGATCCCTGTAAGCATATTGTAGAGCTTTCTCAACTTTTTCAATTGCTACTTTAAAACAATTATTAGAGCGTCCTCTATAACCTTTAGCAAGTTTGAGAATTTTTTTATGACGATTTTTTGAAACTTTTCCTGATTTTACTCGTGACATATCTCACCTATTTCCTTAGTTAAATTGTTAAATTCCATATGGAAGGAAGAATTTTTTTAAATTCTTTGCATCTTGAGTACAGAGAATTGTCGTTCCTCTAAGGTTACGAAGTTGAGCTTTTGTACGACGTCTCATGAAGTGTTTTTTACCCGCTTGAGTGGCACAAACTTTACCAGTAGCGGTAAGCTTAAAACGCTTTTTTACAGCTGATTTGGTTTTTAATTTAGGCATTATAAATCCTTTATTTGGTATTTTAAGACTGTATAGCAAAAACTAGGCATACCAAAGCCACGTTGCTAATATGTATGGTACAAGTATAATATTTTTAAGGAGTTATTGCAAGTCAATTTTTATACAATTGTCCATACATGAATCATCGGAATAATTCTTATCCCAATAGTGTTTCGAATTGGAACGTAGAACTAATGGGTGAACGAATACAGCGTAGTAAGCTGTTGTCTAGGACTTGAATGTCTGGTAAATTATTTGTGCTAAGTGCTAATTCTTCAAGTATTCGAATACATATCAAATATCTACTAGTTTCTGATAGGCTACTTCTAAAACCTCGTAAGATTTTGAGCCTTTAGGAGTTGTTACTTCTACTATATCTCCAACTCCTTTACCGATAAGAGCCTTGGCAATTGGTGATACTATCGATACTCTCTTTTTAGTTATATCTGCTTCATATTCTCCAACAATATGGTACACAACTACTTCCTCTGTTTCGTCATCGATCAACTTAACTGTGGCACCAAATTTTATGCTGTCACCTGAGAGTTTTGAGGTATCAATAATTTCAGCTCTTGCCACTTTATCTTCAAGATCTAAAATACGCCCTTCAATAAAACTTTGTCTTTCTCTTGCTGCATGATATTCCGCATTCTCAGATAAGTCTCCAAAATCTCTAGCTGTTGCTATAGCCTCAATTATTTTTGGTCTCTCTATATGCTTAAGGTGTTTGATTTCTTTCTCTAAGCTATCGAATCCTTTATGTGTAATAGGAAATTTTGTTATATTTGCCATAATAATTATGTCTTGTCTAAGTTAAGTTTTATAGTATATTTGTTGTATTAAACTTTGTCAAACAGCCCTTTTAGATTATTATGCAAACTAAAATCTTTAAATTTGAGATACAACGCAAAACCTTCCATTTATACAGTCTGATTATACCGCTTTTTTATTTATTTTCATCTAAATTAGTTGTTACTACACTATTATTTTTACTTACCGTCTGTGTATTATATATAGATATTGCCAGGCACTACAATTTATACGTTAAGAAATTTACAGATAGATTTCTTAGAAAGTTTATGAGACCCGAGGAACGGAGTGGTTCATTCAGACTAAGTGGCGGTAGTTTTATGGCGATTGGATTTTTTTTGACAGCTCTTTTATTTTCAAAGGGTTTAGCGATTTCATCTTGGTTGATATTGATAATAGCTGATTGTCTTGCTGCGTTAGTTGGTACTAAAATAGGTAAGCCTTTAGAAAATGGTAAGTCATTAGAAGGCTCTATTGCCTTCCTAACTTCTGCAATTTTTATTAGCATGTTAGTATATTTTTTCATCGGCTATCATACTAGTTTTACTGTTATCATAATTAGTTCTGTAGTTACTACTATTGGTGAATTTTATGCAAAAGATTTATTGATCAATGATAATTTATTAATACCTCTTACCTACTGTTTTTCTACAATTATATTCACCTTTATTTTAGGTTTATGAGAATTCCATTAGAATTTTATGAACTTCTTAGAACTCGGATTAATTTATCGGATATTGTTAGGCAAAAAGTAGTTTTAACTAAGAAATCTGGAAATTACCTGGGGCTATGTCCTTTTCATGTTGAAAAATCTCCATCATTCACTGTAAATGATACCAAGAGATTTTATTATTGTTTTGGCTGTACTGTTCACGGAGATGTTATAAAGTTTGTTGCTAGCCTTAGCGGTTTATCTTACAAAGAAGCAGCTATTAAACTTGCTAATGATTATGGCATTGAATTGCCTAAATTAACTGTAGAGCAACAAAGGCTCCATGAAGAATCAGATGAACTACTTGATATTTTAGAAATAGCAGAAAGGTTTTTTACATCACAATTGTCACAAGAAGTATGTAGCTATTTATATGATCGTGGTATTAGTAAAGAGACAATTAAGGAATTTTCTATCGGTTTTGCTCCTCCAGCTAAGGAATTGCAGAAATTTTTTGAAAAAAAATCAATATTTTTGAAAAAACTTCAAAAAGCAGGCTTAGTGGGCAAGCGAAATGATGGTACAATGTATGAAATATTTTATAATCGTATAATTTTTCCGATTAGAAATATTTATAATAAGGTAATTGGTTTCGGGGGGCGAGTAATTGGTGATGGATTGCCTAAATATTTAAATTCTCCGGAAACTATATTATTTCAGAAAAATGAAACATTATATGGAGAGAATAATGCGATTAGTGTTGCTTATAAGAAAAACCATTCAATCTTGGTTGAGGGGTACTTAGATGTTATTGCCTTGCATCAAGCTGGTTTTAAAGAGGCAGTAGCAAGTCTTGGTACTGCGGTTACAGAGAATCATTTGCAAAAATTATGGCGTGCCGGAGATGAAATAGCACTTTGTTTAGACGGTGATATGGCGGGAATAAAAGCTACTCAGCGAGTAATTAATTTAGTATTACCGTTAATAAATGGTAATAAGAAAATTTCCTTTGTGATGTTACCCGGTGGAAGTGACCCTAATGATATTATAAATAAAGAAGGAGCAAAGGGCTTTGCACAAATTTTTGATAAAAGGATCAATCTATCCGAAATGATTTGGCGTTCCGAATATGAAGGCAAGACTTTTGTAACCCCAGAAGACAAAGCTATTTTGGAAAAAAATCTTGAAGATTATTGTAAGCAAATAAAAGATAGGACACTTAGCCATAATTACTATAGATATTTTAAAGAACAAATATGGCAAAATTTAATTAAACGCCAAAGTAAAGGGGTTGCAAAAAATTCAAATGTAATATTTTCAGCTCCGGACTATTCAGAAATTGAGATGTTAGAACAAGTTTTTTGTATGATGTTAATAAAATTTCCAGAGATAGTTAAAAAGCAAGAAATAAAGGATTTTTTATTAACGTTACATTTTCAAAATGGCATGCTTGAAGCTTTTCGTGATTGGTATTTTGCAGAGATTATTAGCAATGATATATTTGACCAGGAAAATATTATTGATTTGGTAAAAAGATCTGGATTTTACGAGACTTTTTCGGTATTGTCAAAACCTAATAACCTATTTTTAGATATATCATTTAATAAGAATGATATAGATTCCAGCTTGCTTTGGCAATGGTTGCATAAGAAGCATCACTTAGTACTACTAAAACAAGAATATATCTCCATCATTCAAAATGGATCAGACGAAGAGTTGAAAAAAGCCATCTTATACCGAGAAGAGATTATGAAGATTTCTAAAGAGCTTCATAATCTAAACGAATCTTTTACTAATTGACCTAAGGTTTATAAATTATGACAGAAGTAAAAAAGAATATAGATGTAAAAAGTAATGTAGTTGATAAATTAGTTAAAACAGCTAAAGAAAAAGGTAAGGCAGTTACTTACTATGATATAAACAAAGTTATTCCAATTACTAATAATATATCAGTAAATGATCTAGAAAAGGTAATATCAAAGTTTTCTGAGGCTGGGGTTGATATTATAGAAGGTGATGAGGACGAGATTAAACTTGATATTAATGTAGATGAAGAATTTAAACTGTCTAATAATGTTGATAGTGATCTTGAAGATGAAAGTGAAGAGGAAAATTTAGGCTCAACCGATGATCCAGTAAGATTATATTTACGAGATATGGGCGGGGTAGGGCTTTTTTCTCGTGAAGCTGAAATAGAAGTAGCTCAAGATATTGAGGAAGGCAAAGAGATAATGGTTAAGTCACTTTGTGAAAACCCAATATCGATGAAGTTCTTTATTAAATGGCATGAAGATTTAGCTAATGAAAAAATACTACTTCGGGATTTGATTGATTTAGAAGCTAATATGGTTCACGAATATTGTGGTAATTCTGAAGAAAATCACAATAATGATCTGGAATCAGAACATGAAGAGAATGAAGAAGCTAGTAATTTATCAATAGCTACTATTGAATTACAGTTATTACCTACTGTTGTCAAGCGTATGGAGAAAATTGCTAAACTTTCTGAAGAATTATTAGTTGAAGCAAAAAAACATTATGCACGTTATCCTCAACCTAAGGGGTTGCAAGATAACAAGAAATATGCCAAAAATCTACAATTAATAATTATTGAAATTTCTGGTATCCATTTTCATTCTAAAAGAACGGAGGAGATTCTTAATAGAATATATAGTCTGAATAAAGAATTAGTGCATAAAGAAGCTAATTTTCTTAAGTTAGCTGAAAAATATGGCATAACTCGTCAGTGTTTCATAAGTGAATATATGGGAGCAGTAATTGATGAGAACTGGAAAAGGCAAATGCAAAAAAACAAGAAGTCTAATTGGAAAAATTTCCTTGCTAAAGAATCTGATGGTACTGATCAAATGATTAGCGAATTAAAGACTATGGAGAAGATTATTGGTTTACCAATTATTGAATTTAAAAAATTAGTACATACAATACAAAAGGGTGAAAGACAGGTTCTTAGGGCAAAAAAAGCTATGATAGAAGCTAATCTTCGTCTAGTTATTTCGATTGCTAAAAAATATGCAAATCGTGGATTGCAGTTTTTAGATTTAATTCAGGAAGGAAATATTGGATTAATGAAGGCTGTTGATAAGTTTGAATATCGTAGGGGTTATAAATTTTCTACTTATGCTACTTGGTGGATTAGGCAAGCTATTACTAGAGCCATTGCTGATCAAGCTAGAACCATACGTATTCCTGTGCATATGATTGAAACGATCAACAAAATTATCCGTACTTCTAGGCAGATGCTGAACGAACTAGGTTATGAACCAACTCCAGCAGAAATTGCTGCTCGCCTTTCTATGCCAGTTGATAAAGTACGTAAAGTGATGAAGATAGCTAAAGAGCCAATTAGCTTGCAAAATCCAGTAGGAGATGACGATGGTAGTTATCTGGGAGACTTTATTGAAGACCAAAATGCTATATTACCACTTGATGCTGCGATTCAATCGAACTTACGAGAGGTTACCACTAGAGTATTAGCAACCCTTACTCCTCGTGAAGAAAGAGTTCTAAGAATGAGATTTGGTATAGGGATGAATACTGATCATACTTTGGAAGAAGTTGGGCAGCAATTCAACGTTACTAGGGAACGTATTAGACAAATAGAGTCCAAAGCACTACGTAAATTAAAACATCCAACTAGATCTAAAAGACTTAGTAGCTTCCGGAGTGGTTCTAGAAAACACCACAATTCTTCAGAATCTGCTTTTGGCGGCTAGTTTTATAGAGTTTCTTATTGTTTGATGTTGAATATAGATAACCCTATTAAACATCTAGGTGACTTGGAATTATGAGAAATTTCAACCTACCACAAACCTATAAAGCAGTCATGTATAATTTGTTTGGTAATCCGTCTGAGGTATTAAAAATTGTTAGATTAGAAATGCCAACACCTCTGGATAAAGAACTATTAGTTCAAATGCATGCATGTGCTATCAATCCTTCGGACTTGCTAACGATTAGAGGAAGGTATCCCGACAGAGTAGAGTTTCCTAAAATAGCTGGCTTTGAAGGAGTTGGAACTGTTTGTGCTGCTGGTAACTCTAATAATAATCACCTAGTTGGTAAAAGGGTACTGGCATTAAAAGGAAAAGGTACTTGGCAAGAATATAACATTATTCCAGTTCAAGAAGCTGTTTTAATACCTAATGAAATTGATAATCGAACAGCTGGACAATTATATATTAACCCTCTTACTTGCTGGCTAATGTTAGTTGACAAATTAAAAATTGATAAAAGTGATATTCTTTTAATAAATGCTGGCAATTCAATTTGTGGACATGTCATTGCTGGTTTTTCTAAAATCTTAGGCTTTGATCTGATTTCAATTGTAAGGAGTGCTGAAAATAAGGACAAATTGGAACAACTTGGTCTAAAGAAAGTTATTAACTCAAATGAAGAATATCTCTCTAGTGCTATTTTAAAATTTACAAATAACAGAGGGGTTGATTATGCTTTAGATGCAATTGGTGGTAATGCAGGAGCAGCACTGCTAAAAACAGTTAATCCTGGTGGCAAATTTTTGCAATATGGTTTAATGTCTGGGCAACAGCTTCCAGCCCCCTTCTTTACTGATGTAACGGAGAAAAATGTACAATTTGAATTTTATCATTTGCGAGATTGGGTATATGGCAAACCAGTAAGCTATAGACAGCAAATATTTAAACAAATGATAGAAAATTTTGTTAGAGCAGATATAAAACTGCCTGTAGATACTGAGTACAATATAGATCAAATTGCAGAAGCTGTTACTATGGCAGAATCCGAGGGAAGAAATGGTAAAATCCTACTTAATTTTGACCTTAACAATTAAAAGATCGTCAATATGAAATTAATCGATTATTGAAAATTTATGATGAAGCAGATGACAAATTTACTGATACCGCCTCAACCTTGATAACTCTAGCTTTTTAGCCTCACGAAACTTTCAAAGGTTCTTGATGAGCCTTCAAAAACGCAAAATGACAAAATTCGTATTTCAGAACCTGAAGCTTAGAGGCAAAAAACTTGAGACCTCTCTACGTTTCCCGTTCGATATTTTTGAGAAAACGACAACTCGTACAGAAGTGGCGGATAGGGTGGGATTCGAACCCACGGTACGGTTGCCCGCACGCTAGTTTTCAAGACTAGATCCTTAAACCACTCGGACACCTATCCAAGATAATACATATCAGATAGAGTGAAAAAGTTCAAGCATAAATGTTTGGATAATACGGCATTGCCTAAAAACAGTTGATAAGACATCCAAAGGTTTTAAAAATAATAATATATAAATAGAAAGCCGCAACATATATGATGCATTTGGAGTATTGAGTCGATCATTAATTTTGAGTGTGTGCCAAGACAAGGTGCATTAGTCTTACAGGTGAAAGTCCTGTTATGGAAGGAGTAGCTAGCTCCACCATATAGCGAGTCTTGCACTGTTGAAGGTAACGACAGTGGTGAAGCGTAGACAGCGAAACATTCGAGCCGAAACCAAATGGTGAACGTGATAGCCCCGAAATTTTCTTGGTAGTGGAAGCTGATGTTCTACACAAGACAGTAAGCAACAGAAAACTGGAGGTCAATCTAGCAAATCCAACAGTTTTCAACCACCGGGGTCTCAGGCGTTAGCGAGTTTGTAGAGATTAATGACACAACTTGGGAAGTCCTTATAACTCTTACTGCAAAGTAAGTATTCAAAGTACAAGTGCCAAAACATAAGGCTTTGGAGATGGTGTAAGGATGGCTGAGTCAGTTGTAG
>CAJYCV010000006.1:0-52204 GCA_913698435.1 Pseudomimeciton antennatum
AAAAATTCTTTTTGCAATATCTATACCAATTGTGGTAACTTCCATATGGACCTCCTTATTGTTGTTTAGGATTCATTTCCTATCCTAGAAGATTAGCATTTGCTTCTCATTCTGTATATAGGGTAGGTCCATACCATTATTTAGTGGGTCATTATTGCACGCTTTTTAACAAAGTTATTCCAAATTCAGTTATATCTATAAATATAACAGATTTTTTGCTCCACTAATAGCTGTGTTCATTATTTTTTCGGTATTGCTTATTTTTTATTCCCTAACTCAGTACATTACTATTACCCATTCTTTAAAAGGCTTATTCTTGTCCCGAATTGAGGTTAGTAATACGCAATTGTTGAACCTCTTTGCCATACACCACTTGCACTTGATTAAACAATGTGTCTTTGTCAGTTTCTGACAAAGACACATCTGCTAGATCAATCTTGTATTCATCGTCACATACTCCAAAAAAACTACATCTAGTCAGCAAGTTATAAGCAGTATCGGACTCAAAAGCTCCAACAATCTTGCGTTGCAACTGATTCAGTGGTTTAGTACCCTTACTAGCTTCTACCTTCCGTAAATAAGCCTCTCTTGCCTTGGTAGCATTGTCCAACTTGAAGTTAAAGAGTGGGTTATTTGCCACAGACGGTGGACGCATTTCATGGATCAAAGATTTCTTCATGTAATTCAGTACCGCTTCCTTGCAGGAGAAGCGATTATCAGGAGAGTCCACGCTACGTTTAATCAACAGCTTGTTGACGTAACTCAATTCGTAGTTACGACATGTTTTCCTTCTTAGTAAAGCTGCATCTTCTTCGGTCAATGGGTAAAATTCCTCTAATCTCTTAGGCGAATAGCGACCTTTAGCCTTTTTGACAAGATTGCTAATCAAACTTGATAGTTTCCTACTTGGCTCTTGCTCAACCCCACTATTTTCTGAAGCTCCATCTGTTGAATCAGAATCTGAATCACAGTCTGACTTGTTATCGGTTAAAGCTACATCGCCGGAATTGCTGTCTGTGGAATTGTAGGGTGACGCTTCACTTACTGAGCTTACCGTTACTTCAGGTGGTGAATTAAAATTTTTCCCCTCAGTGGACTCAAGCTCTGATAAACTTTGTTCACCTGAACTTATCGTTACCTCAGGAGGCAAATTAAAGCTTTGCTCCTTAGTTGACTCAAACTCTGACCAATTTTGTTCACCTGAACTTACCTTTATCTCAAGCGGCAAATTAAAGCTTTGCTCCTCAGTGGACTCAGACTCTGACAAACTTTGTCCACAATTTTGTCCACAAGAACAATTTTTTTTGCCGCATCTAAATATTATAGATATATATAGATGTGTCTTTTTCTAATTTTTTTCCGGTTGGATTGAAATTTTTTTATGGCTAGATTGAATATTTATACAATTAGAGTGTGAAGGATTATCATTAGCTTTACGAAAATTGATAAATTTCTTAAGGAGTTTGATACATAAAATATTGCGACATTTTAGGTTGTGTTTAATCGTAGTAATTAAAGTGAAATTAATGAAACCCACTTGTTTGTAATTCTCTTAGACATTGTTTAACCCTGCTTTGACAAACTTCTAGTTCTTTTTCGAAGAAGTGATAGCTTTCTTGTAATTCTTGTGTATTGTCGTAGTTATCAGTTTTCATGCGAGAAACTATCAACGACAGGAGCTGACGAGAAGTTTTACTTAATTTCTTACCACAATTATTGGTAAGGTTTTGCCATTCAGGCGGGATAAAATTACCAACAAAATTATAAAAGATAATATCAGGATTTTCAACTAATGCGTTGGAAAAAGTTAACGATTCTGTCATATTTTCCCCCCTTGTAACAGGGTGAAAAATAGATTTTTTTGTAGGTCAAATTTTAAGATTAGCACATATGGTACACATATGAAATTCTTAAAAAGAGTAATAAAATCCTGAAAGGCTGATAAGTTTTGGTGCACTCGATTGGATTCGAACCAACGACCTTTGCCTTCGGAGGGCAACGCTCTATCCAGCTGAGCTACGAATGCTTAATTTAAATAGCTTGTGATGTATTTCACGCCTCAAATATAAAAATGTGTTCAAAGCGTATTCTTGAGATTGCAGTTGAAAATAGTTGATCGGCTGCATCGACAAATACTTGACCTTTTTTTTGACTGGTATATATTTAGGATTAAACTAATACCAAACATAAAACTTGACTCTTATTGACATTATAGGACATAACTAACAGTTTTCTCCTAATTTGTCAGTAACTTTTTTATTATTGCCAATTTATATCTTCCCGATAGCTACTAATTTAGTATTTACCGAAGTGTTACAAATCTTTGGTTGTAGTACAATGACGATTGTCAATAATCGTTGAAAAATGACTCAGCTAGACGGCAATATTTTGGAAATAATTTTAGTTATTTAATGCTATTGTTTGGTCAAGGTATAATTACGAAGTATGGAGAATATATGCAAATTGTCGGTTTACTTGATGGTAAAAAAGGATTAATTACAGGCGTCGCTAATAATTTGTCAATATCTTGGGCTATTGCTCAAATGACCAAAGAACATGGTGCCGACTTAGCCTTCACATATCAAGGTGAAGTGCTTGAAAAACGAGTTATGCCCCTTGCTGAAGAAATTGGTTGTAATTTTGTTGTGCCATGTGATGTGACAAGTGAAGAGTCACTTGATAATTTGTTTAAGATTATTGAACAAAAATGGGGTAAACTTGATTTCTTAGTTCATTCTATCGCTTTCTCTGATCGGAATGAATTAAAAGGTAGGTATATAGATACCACATTACCTAATTTTCTTAATAGTATGAATATATCATGTTATTCTCTAACTGCCATGGCAAAACGTGCGGAACCTTTAATGAAAGACGGTGGTAGTATCCTTACCCTAACTTATTATGGATCCCAGAAGGTAGTCCGTAATTATAATGTAATGGGACCTGTTAAAGCTGCATTAGAATCTAGTGTAAAATATCTGGCAACTGATATGGGGGCAAATAACATCCGAGTAAATGCCATATCAGCTGGTCCTATGAAAACTCTAGCATCTAGTGGTATTAACGATTTCAAAACTATGTTAGCTTTTAATGAGGCTACGTCACCGTTACGCAGAAATATTTCTCCTGGTGATGTTGCAGGGTCTGCCTTATATTTGCTGAGTAGCTTGGCATCCGGAGTTACTGGTGAAATACATTATGTAGATTGTGGATTTAATACTACAGTGGGGATGAATATACTCGAATGACTTGGAGAATTGGATTTGAAAATGAGGGACGAGCAAGCACAGCATACATGAAGTACGTGAGTATGTGAGTCCCTGATATTTTCAAAAAACAATTCTCCAAAGCAAAAGAATATATATTTTAAAGTTATAAGTTAAGATTATAAACCAATATCAACTTTTATATTTTCTATTTTTTCAAGTTCTCCTTTTATGTTATTCTTTATTTCTTCGATTTTACGATATTTTTCTGCTATCTCCTGTTGTTTTGGTAAATCAAATTCACCTGTTGCAGTAATTGGGATTTTGATTTCAATATTTCTTGTTCTTTCTATGGTTGGCTTATATTCCCAATTAAAGTTATTTTTATCTAATGCTTTTTGTAATTCAAATGATAGATATAAACAATCAAGATTATCACATTTTGGGATATACAATCTTGCATCTCCATTTATGCTAAATTTATGTTTTGACCTATAAAACACTGTGCCAGCATATCCATTGGTAGTAATCTGGATAGATTCAACCTGATGATCAAAATGATTTATATAACCTAAAACACCATCTTGTTTTGTGTTTGCTGAGTAGACAGGATACGAACCTTCATGTTCTTTAATATAAGTCTTAGTGTATTTTGCTATTCCCTTTTTTATATTAAAAATATCCTCTATTCTGATACTTTTGCAATGTCCGATTTCATTATCAATTTTATAAAGAACGCTATCTTGTAATGATTTACTAAACTCATTACAGATCATTCCTAAATCCTTAATTATATCGCTAAATTCACTAATTGAGACCATTTTGTCTGTTTCTTCAATAGCTAATTCAATTTTTTCTTCTTTACTCCACCACCTCTCTACAGACCAATTTTTATCACCGTCAAATTCATTTATCGAAACTATCTTACATCTCTTATCATGATTAAGGTTTATAAAATACTTCTTATTACCCTTAAAAGCGTTATACAAATTAACAGCTTCTTTTAAGTCATCTTGTTCAATATCAAATCTATATACATCTCTACTTTCACCAATTTCACTAACTAAATAGGTGAATACTGGCTCAGTCTGAATATCAGAAATATCGAATTTTTTTGTAATAGCTAAAATATAAGTCTTTTTTTGTGTTGTAAAAAATGTCTTTAATGGCAAAGAAATAATTGCGTCAATATAGCAACTATCTAAAATATATTGCCTTAAATTTTTATCGTTCCGTCTATTAAAAATGCCGTCAGGCACAACTATAAAAGCCTTACCACCTTTTTTTAGAGCTTTTATAATCCATTCCATGAAAAGTCCCTCAATACCCATGGCATTTATCTTGTAATAATTTTTTAACTTAGTATTTTTAGCTATCTCTCCTTTTAAATTACTACTTCCACTTGTTACATAAGGGGGATTTGTTAAAATTAAGTCATATTTCTCTTCTTTTGCTTCTGAAAGTGTACCAAGTATTGAGTTTGTTTTTAAAATAAAACTCTCATTAAATATTTTGGCAAATTCCCTAGTTAATCCAATATTATCTTTTATCAGTTCACAAAAATAAATAAGCATATTGGCTTTTGCTAAAATGATGGTTTTTTGTTCATCTTTATCAAAACCTTTATCAAAACCAACTATTTTAACTTCCTGTATTATTTTATTGTTTTCAACTTTAAAAAGCTTATCAAGATCGTTCTTTATAAATTCTAATGGAAATTTCCCCACTCCGCAGGCTGGGTCACAAATAGTCATCCCTTCTTTTAGCTCACCTTCTGCCATTTCATTGATAGCACGGACAACTTTAATCGGGGTAAAGAACTGTCCCCAATTCTTTTTACTGATACTTTCTTTTAAAAAACTCTCGAATAACTTACTTTTAAAATCATGATCAATATGTTCAAGTTTTCCATAATCTCTAAATTTTTGTAGAACTTTTTTAAAGACTATTCCGTAACCATCAACAGCTTTTTGTTCTTTGCTGATAAATATACTACCATTTATTATGGTGGTCTTGTCTAGGGCATTTTCAGGAAACAGCTCCTTTATTTGTGGTCTGATAATATTTGCATAATGTTGTAAAACTGTATTAGTTTTATTGCCTTCTTCATACATCCCAAGTAAAGTGTAAAAATTATAAGTACCTTGCAATATTTTTAAATCACTTAAATATTTGAATATAAATAATTCAACAAATGTGTATAAGCAATTATCAGGGGTTGCACCACTAACACTCCAAACATCTTGCCATATTTGTTTTGCTAAGTCTGTTGGGTTGACTAGTTTTTTTGGTAAAATTCTATCATTTTTCTCACTTATTGATTGTATTATTTCATTAATAACTTTTGGTAAGTTTGCATCTTTGGAGTCAAAAGGATATTTAAAATCATTACCTTCTTCGGTTTTTACGTTATTACCAGTGGCAACATTAAACCATACCGTCTCTTTGGTATCAGTTGCAATAATTAATTTTGTTTTTAGTTTTTTGGCAACCTCAATTTCTTGTAGAATGGCATAATTTTTTTTATCCTTGGTATTAAAGTGTTCAGGGGATTTAAATTCCACAATAGCAATAACTTCTTTTTGTTTGGTGATAATGGCATCAACTCTCTTGTTTGATACATTCCCATAATCTATACTTCTTATTATATCAGATTTTTTTAAAGCACTAATAGTTGTTGTGCCAATATTATAAAAATTCCAAGTCCCTATTTTTTGAGGATTCTTGATTAAATCTCGTTGCAGAAGTTCTTCGCTCATAATTAAATCACCCAATTATTCAATAACAATTCAAAAGCCGTGTTATTGTTCCTTTAATTATATTCAAAACAAAACTCATCGACAATAGATACTTGAGATATTTTTTATTAACCTTATGAAATTGTCCAATTAGTACTACACTTTAAAATAGCTATATTCAAATAGTACGAATAATTAAAATTATATAGCTAACCCCATTAGCATTTAGCCATAGTAAACTAGCATCATTGCGAAGAAGACCGCAGGTCAATGAAGCAACAACAATAATTTATTTAGTCTAGACATATAACGAAACTTAGTTTAATCTCCTCTAATTTAAAACTTGATACTATTACTTAAATTAATTTGTTATGGATAATCTACATAAAATATTAGAATCTGCCCAAAGCAGTATTGACTCAACTCAAACTCTATCAGAATTGCAACAAATTAGGGTAGAGTTTCTTGGAAAGAAAAGCCTACTCAATCAAGAAATGAAAAAACTAGCTAGTCTTGAGCAAAATGATCGTAAAAAGTTAGGCGAGACAGTTAATCTACTTAAAGAGCAGATTAGTAATTTGTTACAAGCAAAACACACTATCTTGGAGGAGTTTGAATTAAATAAGCAGTTTGCTGAAGAAAAGACAGATTTAACCATTCCATCTAGACAGTACAAGAAGGGGAGCATTCATCCCATTACCCAAGCTACCGAAGAATTAATTCAAATATTTGCCAAATTTGGACTAACTATTAAGGATGGTCCAACTATCGAAAATGATTGGTATAATTTCACTGCCCTCAATTTTTATGAAGATCACCCGGCTAGGCAGATGCATGACACCTTTTACCTAAAAACGAAAGAGGGGGCGGATACCCTATTACTACGTACTCATACTTCACCAATACAAATTAGAACCATGCAAAATGATAAACCACCTTTTAGGTTTATCGCTCCTGGTAGAACTTATAGGTCGGATTCCGATATGACGCATACACCAATGTTCCATCAGATTGAAGGTCTAGTGATCGATGAAAAGATCAATATGGGACATTTAAAATACCTTATCATTGAATTTATCAAAGATTTTTTTGAACAAACAAATATTGCGGTGCGTTTTAGACCAAGTTTCTTCCCGTTTACTGAGCCATCTGCCGAAGTGGATATTAAGATGCCAGATAGCGATAAATGGCTGGAAGTACTTGGTTGCGGTATGGTTCATCCAAACGTTCTTAAAAATGTTAAGATAGATAGTGATCATTATCAAGGGTTTGCTTTTGGGCTAGGTGTTGAGCGTTTTGCCATGTTAAAATACGGTATCAAGGATCTCAGGCAGTTTTTTGAAGGAGATATAAGATGGCTAAAACACTATAATTTCTCTGCTTTTGATATACCAACTCTACTGGGGGATTAACAAGATGAAATTTACTCTATCATGGTTAAAAAAATTCTTAGATACTGATGATTCTGTTGCAGATATTGCTGAACGCTTAACTATGCTTGGTCTAGAAGTAGAAGAAATTGTAGATAGAAGGGCAGAGCTAAAAGATTTTGAAGTATCTCACATCCTAGCTACTAAACCTCACCCTTCGGCAGATAAACTTAAAATATGCGAAGTTCAAACATCTAGCGGAATTTTACAAATAGTTTGTGGGGCAAGTAATGCTAGGGAGAATATTAAAGTAGTATTGGCAAAAATTGGTTGTGAAATTCCCAATGGTAAATTTAAAATCAAAGAATCAGTGATTCGGGGAGAAAAAAGTTGTGGTATGCTATGTTCTGAAGAAGAATTATTGCTTGGCACTAATTCAGAAGGTATCATAGAACTGCCGCAAGATGCTAAAATAGGAGAGTCGCTTATCCAATATTATGGGTATAGTGATCCAGTCTTTGATATTAACGTTACCCCAAATCGTGGTGATGCTCTTGGCGTCTATGGTATAGCTAGAGATCTTGCGGCTAGTGGTATTGGTACACTTAAAGAATTAGAGATAACGGAAATTGCCGGAAAGTTTAAATCTACCTTAACCTTACAGGTAGAAAATAAGGAGGCATGCCCATTATTCGGCTTTCGGGAAATAAGAAATTTACAAAACAAGCCAAGCCCTGATTGGTTGAAACAATTATTACAAAATATTGGAGTAAAACCAGTTTCAGCTATAGTGGACGTTACTAATTACATATCATACAGTTTCGGACAGCCAATGCATGCCTATGATAGAAATAAATTATTAGATAACATCCAAGTTACAACTCTTAAAGAAAAAACTAAATTTGTAGCTTTAAATGGGAAAGAATATGATTTAGATGCAGGGGATTTGGTAGTTCAAGATGATCGGCAAGTGCTTGCTCTTGCTGGTGTTATAGGGGGGGATAGTAGTAGCTGTGGTGTTGAGACGCAAAATATTCTGCTAGAAGCGGCGTGTTTTTCTGCTAAATATATTACTAAAACTGGTAGACGTCTGCAGATTGATACTGATTCGCGTTATCGTTTTGAACGTAATATTGATCAAGAATTTACCTTAAAAGCCTTAAATATTGCAAGTAAAATGATTTTTGCTATTTGTGGAGGTGAAATTTCTGATATAGTGTATAATGGACAGTTCGATCTTGCTCCAAGAACCCTGGACTTCCCTATAGATTGCCTAGCTAAAATAACCGGTTTAAACTTAAGCAAAACAGAAATTTGTGATATCTTAAAGAAGCTTGGCTTTATTATGGTAGATATAGGTGATATTCTCAAACTTACCATACCATCATGGCGGCATGACATCACAATTAAAGAAGATATTGTTGAAGAAATAGTTCGTATTTACGGTTATGACAAGTTAGAGCCAATTAAATTACCAGAAATGCAACTAACAAGGATTATACCTAAAGAGCAACGAAGAATTTCTGATATTAAAAGAATTTTAGCCAGTTACGGGTATGATGAGGTAGTAACAAATTCATTCATGGATAGTGAAACAGCAAAATTATTCGCTCCAATAAAAGAAGAGCTATTTCTGCTAAATCCTATTAATATTGATAATAATTATATGCGACCTAGCATCATTGCCAAATTACTTAAATTAGTTCAAAAGAATTTAGCAAGATCCATTAAAGAAATTGCTTTGATGGAATTGGGACCAATTTTTAACTCTTGTACACCAGATGGAGAGTTGATTTTTGCTTCTGCGATAAGATGTGGACAATATAACGAAAAAGATTGTCACTCCGCAGCTCGCCCTGTAGATGTTTTTGATATTAAATCTGACTTAGAAAATGTTTTAAATTATGCAGGTCTACCAATTGATAAGTGCCAATTTGCTCCTATTGATTTACCTTATTATCATCCGACAAACTCAAACCTTATAAAACTTGGTAAAAATGTCATAGCCTATTTTGGGCAAATTCATCCTTCTATATTAAAGCATTTTGATATTGACTGTCAGATATTTGCTTTTGAGATAAATATTGCTAATATACCATTTGCTAAAGCAAAATTTGCTAAAAGAGATGAGTTTATTGTTTCTGACTTCCAGCCAACTTTTAGAGATTATGCTTTTATAGTTGATCTAGAGCAACCGGTTGGCAAGATAATTGCTTATATCAAGAATTCTAATAAAAAAATGATAAAATCTGTTGAGATATTTGACATTTACTCAGGAGATAAACTACCTTCTGGTAAAAAATCGGTGGCAATTAAAGTGCAATTTCAAGCAGATGATCGGACGTTAAATGAAACAGACTTAAATCTATTAAGTCAAGAAGTTATTGCAACTGCTTATGAGAAGTTCCAAGGTATATTAAGAGAATAAATCTTTTACAAAATTTAGGAGATTGTCGGAAGATTATAAGTAAGCATTCACGGAAAAAAAGTTAAAGTACAAGACGTCATTGCGAGGAATACACAAACCTCAGGTGTCATTGCGAGTAGGCATGAGCCGACGAAGCAATCCATATAATAAGCTGCATGGATTGCCACGACCTACTTGCGTGGTCTCGCTAATAGACGCTTGGCAAGTAGATTTTTTATTCATCATCATAAGAAAATAGTAAAAAAAATGTAGGGTACTATCGATATATACTCAAATGATCCTATAAATTGATCTAATCTTTTTCATATTTAGACATTTTAGCAGCTAAGCGATATTGATTAATTCCATCAATATGAAATTTAATTTCCTTTTTAATATGCTCTTTTCTTTCTTCTATTTTTTTCAATACTGCTTCACTATACTCTAAAGATTGGTTATCACCATTGGCTTGGGCTTTCTCACGCATAACATCATAATATTCTTGTCTACGTACATATCTATCCTCATTAATCATTCTTTGCTCAATCTTATGGGCGTTGTCAATCATTTCGCGAGTTTGAATATCTGTTGCTTTCTCTCGCATAAATCTTTCCCCCATTAACACCGGATTTTCTCCATTATCTTCTCCTTGAGCAAGAGCATTATATACCTGAAAGGCAAGATTTTGGTTAGTTAATTCTTCATAATAATCAACATCTGCTGTTCTACCCTGCAATTCAAGTTTAGCTAGATATTCAGGAGATGAGATATCTTCCTGAACAGCAATAGTTTCTTTATTGATTTTGGTCTTAAGTTTTTGATATTCCAAAGATAGTTGTTCATCCTTAAGTGATTCAGTATGGGTTCTAAGTCTTGGATCATTATAATTAAAATCTCCCCACTCAGCTCCAGTTAAATTACCCTCAAAAGCATCTCGTAAATCTTCACCAACAATAGCAGTCAGAGCTCCCCGCTTTAACCCTTCATAACCAGCATATATTTTCTCCCCTATATTTCTACGTTTCCTCTTACGTAATTCTCTCTTTTCATCAACACGCTTGTTCAGCTCTTGCCAACTTCTAAGAGGAGCTATATTCTTACCAAATAATCCTATTCCTCTTTTTGACATTTCTTGATGCGAATCCATATAAGCTTGCTGGAAATCTTTGGTAAATTTCGCGTCACTTGCTAATTCTCGTAAACTCTTACCATCTTTAATCTTAATTAAGTCATTAAGTTGTTTCTTTTGATCTTCATTAAGAGAATCATATTTTTTACCTTCACCAAATTTAAGAGCTGCTAAATGATCTTGAAGTTCTGAATAACTACTACCAGTAAATTCTTCAACTGGTTCATCAGGTTTAATAGTTTTCATCACCTCACTAATAGCCTTTCGGTAATCATCCTCAGCTTTAATATTAACGTCTTTATAATCTATGCCGTAATTTCTTTTTACTTCACTTAAAACACTCGAATTTACTGATTTTGGGTCGAGTGCCTCTCGTGCTACACCCCCCATCTTCCACCCTTCATACGTACTGGCAATCATCATACTTACCTTCTCAACTCCTTGATCCACCCTTTTCTTGACAGCCCCAAAAGCATAGTTTGTAGGTCTCTCTATTTGTTGCTGAATAGGGGTAAAGGCACTTTGCCCAACTGCTTGTAAATTTGTTAAATTACCTGATGTACTAGATAAGAATTTAGCACTTGAAACAGCTACATCATTAAATTTACTTAGTAAATAAACACATACAAAAATTAACAATAATCCATCCAACTGAACAAACTTACCATTAAAAAAGTTGTTAATTCTTGTTAAATCTTTGACCGGATCTAAAAATGGTAACTCAATATACCTATCTTCAACACATTCATAAGCTACACATAGTCTACCCTCCGGCAAACTGCCCTCTGGCGAATCATCCTTTACACGATGATCGACAGGTACTAATATTTTAGCCTTTGTCTTCGAAAAATTGTTACCTTTCATTGGAGATGGAAACCACCAATAAAATATCGAATCACCAAGACTAGTATCTAGATCTTCATTAATGCTACCAAATAGTTCATTTATCGGACCTAAATTTGGGAAGTCATATTTACATACACCAAAACCAAGTGAAGAATATATCTCCGTTCTAATAATCATTGAAATAAACGCTAGACCAGTAAATAATATAATCGGTTGTATAGCATAGGAAATCAGCTGTCTTAACCAATTTTCAAACAATGAGCGGGTGATACCAAATAACATAAAACAAATGAATATTGGTGCCATTATGATAATCATCCCAATAATTATCAATGCCGTAAGATATATAATAGTAGCCTTAAATACCATCATGAAGATAAAATAAAGAGCTATCAAAAATAAAATTATATATATAAAGCCTAATGGATCGACAAATAGTAACGAAAATAATTTTGCCATAGTTTGTGGGGCAATCATCAAACCTATAATACTCCAAGACCCAGGTCCAGTCGCAGCAGTTGCTTTAATTATTGTTAATATTTGCTCTACTCCTCCTATGAAAAACACGAATAAGTAATCATGGAAAAATTGCCAACTACTAGTGGAACTAAGTAAAGTAGATACTATACTAACTTTTAATATTCTGATTATTAATTCAGTATGTGTGAGATTAACATTGCCAATCAGAAAAGAAAATCCTGTAAACATAATATACAAAGTTAACAGAGCCGAAACAGATAGACGATATCCTGGTGTTTTTATAATATTCTCGTAAATTGCCCTAACTAGCCCCTTTTCTTTATTGTCACCAAATAACTCAACCTTTATTAAATCCGTTAAAAACTCAATAGGATCTGGTCTAGTGTCATTGACCCCAGATTTAATAACTACACGATACTGACCATTATTATCATCGTAAAACTTATCTAATATCTTAAAATATAATGGAGATTTATCGTATTGCCTTTTTTTATTTTTATCTTTATCATATTGATAACTTATTCCTCCAGCTTTTACTAATTCACCTCTTTTACTAAGATCATAAAGTTCATGACCAACCATAGGCTCACCAAGGTGAGCGGTAATTCCTTGTGGTGTACGTTGAGTATCCAATGAAAGATTAGGATTTGTATTACGCTCAGCAATCAATAAATATAGTCCCACTCCATTTTTAAATAAGCATGGTGCATTACTAATTTTAGCATCTTTACTATTAGTACACATCTTACCATCTATAAATTGGCATTCTTGTAATCTCTTACAAAATTCAGATAAAGTATTGGTATTATTTTCTTGACCATACCATGCACACCAAGCTGATAACTCTGAAGGGCTATTTTTATCTCCTTTGGCAAAATCCCAAGTTTTTACCAATATAGTCAACGGTTGACCATTTACATTATATCCAGTATCAACCCAAGGAGCTGATTGATTATCTTGTTGTTGTCCACTTAACTCTTCTTTTTTATATCTTGAAGAAATTACAAATTTTATAAAGCCAAAATCATCTGCATCAATACACCTATCCCCAGTACACCCTGAAAGGCAAAATATAGAAATTAATAAAATAACAAAAATATTCTTCATTTAGAAAAACCTAGACTTAAATAGTAATTCACCTTACGCATAAACCCCGTGGCAATTTAAAAATTGCAAAAAAGTACAAGACGTCTATTTGCGAGGAGACATAAGTCGACGAAGCAATCCAGTAAATGTGGATTGCCACGACCACTTCGTGGTCTCGCAATGACGATTTATAAACACATACGTCATGGCTCAGAGTCGCAAAGCGGCGACGCAGCAATCCATAAAAGTAACCAAAAATGGATTGCTTCGTCGGCTTACACCTTCTCGCAATGACGATGTGTTGCAAAATATCTCCTCGCAATGACACCAGACTATAGTAATTACTCTGTTTTATTAGATGCACCACCTGCTCCACCACCATCTGAATCATGTCTTGAGGCAAATATTTTGCCTGTATATTCTTTTTTGTTTTCAGAGTCCTCTTTGCCACTTGCTCTGTAATTTTGATCTATCACCTTGTCTTTAAATATTCTAGCTGGAGCAAGAGCTAGATCCTTAACAGGTTTTGCTGCAGACTCCATATCATGCATAATAGATTTTGTAGGATTAGAAGGCTCTTGGAAATTGCCTTCCCGCCTTGCAGGTTGTACATTCGTCAATTGAGAAACCACTATAGTAACATAATCCACAAGCCCATGAGCCATTAGGCAGTAAGCATAGAATAACAAACTACTAGTAAATATTACCAAAAATGTACTTGTAGAATTTAATAAAGCGTCTAAATCATTAATCTCTGTAACTGATGGTACAAAGAAAGGTATCCCAGGTAAAAATGGTAATGTGAAAGAAAAATTAATTGGCATGCCCAGATGGGTTAGATCTAACCCTATGGCTATTGGGATGAACTCAGCATTCCAACATGCTTTAACCACAATTTTTAAAAGTTGTTCAGACATCACTTGATCTATTAATAGAAAAAATATTAATAATATGCTTGGTTGCATCATATAACTAAATAAAGTAGATAGCCAATTATCGAAGATACTTTTTGTTTTTTCAAATAGTACCAAGATTATAAAGAATGGTGCTAAAGATATCATCACTGAAAGACCAATATACGCTATAACGTAACCTATGATGACTTCCAAAATAGCTCTAAAGTAAAGCATAAGAGAATAAATAGTTATGATAGCAACAATAGTAAGACCATTATGGATTTGTAATAGCTGTATAAATAGTAATAACCAAAATCGACCATTGGTATATTTGTCAAATATTGGATCAATAAAACCAAAAATATTAGACTTAGAACTGGTGAGTCCTACTACATTTGTCATTATATAGTCAGTACCCTTAACAAAAGCACTAAATAAATAGTCATTAAAAAAGCTCCAACTATTCTCTCCTATTAGAATTACTATCAAAGTTATTTTGATAATCCTCGTTAATAAATCCTTGGCAGTTATTTGGGTAGCACCCGCTAAAAAGGTTAAGGCATATATCATTACGTAGAGAACTAATGCCGATCTTATGATTCGTTGTAATGTTACGTTTTTATTTAGTAGATTAGTATAGAAATCCATAGTAAATTTATGGAACTTATTGGTAATAGGTAGAATTGCCCCTTTATAGACAATATCTGAAAACCAAGTACTCCCAGTATAATTAGCATAATTTACATTAATTATCCCCATTACCTCTTTATTAGGGTTCTTGACTCTAACCCATAAATACCCTTCTTTGTCAGCATCAATTGAAAAATCTTGGGTAATTTGTGTACCCACGGTCGATTCAGCTGGCGTTCCACCATCGTTCGTTATAATATATTCAACTTCTATGTTTTTTTGTTGTGCATCACTAATAATCTTATCACCATTACCTATTTCTACAACCATAATATAGCGTCCAAAATGTAAGAAACTGGCACTCAAATCTACATTGGAGCTATTAATATAAGAATTAAGCTCATTAAGATTAGTAAAACTAGTCCAATTACTCATTAGGGGCTTGTCTAGAGCAGTAAACATACCTTGAATTGACCAATCAGTTGAAAAATCTAAATCCCCGGCAATATCAGATTTATAATATAAGAAATTCTTTTTTAAAAATTTAGAATATACAAAACTTTCTGCTTCTTTCTTTATAATCTGATTATTCACCCGTATCTTCATTCCTCTCCCTTGATCATAGAAGCACACTGGGGTATTGTTCTTATCATTGGCAAAATCAGAACAACTTGTAATAGCTGAGTTACTCATATTTTGTATAAGGGTTTGAGTTAATGGCTTACCAACTAATATTAGCTTATCTAACACCTTATATTTGGTATTTGCTCCAGTACCAATACACTCTACGCCCTTTCTTGATGGATCAATAGAATTACACAATTTCTCTGCAGTTGAATATAGTATTTTATTATCAAGGTTACTATTGGTATAAAGTGATGGGACTGCCAATATATTATTATCAAGTTCTTTATTTAACATATTATTGTCAGTAGCTGCACTAAAAAATTCTCCTGCTGCTGCAAGAGTTATGTTTATTACATCACCTTTTTCCACACGAATCTTCTGTCTATTTTTAGCAAAATTAATATAGTCTACATAATTTTGCATTTCGTTAAATGCCAAACTAGTCCAATCTTTAGTTGGATCAGTTGTATTAAATTTGGGAAAATTAGTAGCTTCATACTTATTAGTTGAAGAATTAAAAGTTTTAATAAATATTTGAGGTTTATCGAATCTTGGATCTATACGATAAATCACCAGATATTTTCTTGGACTGCTTACAGCTCCACTAGTACTCCATTCAAACTTAATTGTTTTATCTTTTTTGACATAGTTACCAGTAGAATTCCACTTATTTGGTTTTGCAAGGTCTAAAGAAATCCTACCTTCTTGGAAACTATGAAATTTTGGTACTTCTAGACATGATGAAAATAAAGCACTAAGCCCTCCTAAAGTCGCACTCATCCAATCAAGTTTACTATCATCAGCTTTGGCAGGATGGAAGGCTAAGAGAACTACTAAGGCAACAAATACTTGCCCCTTAAATAGTAAATCTACCAATAAAATTAGATACTTAAAATTTCTCATCCTATTCACTTAATTAATTTGGATTCGTATTAGAAGTACTTTCCTTCTTACCACTACTACTAGTTGGATTCTGGTCCTTATCTTTTCCATCCTTGGTATCAATTTTGGATCTAGCTTTATTACCCTTATCGAGTGCTTTATTCCTATCTTTTAATCTTTTACTAGCATCGTCCTTGATTGCTTTTCTACCTGCTTTGTCTAACCCCACTTTTTTCAAAGCTCCTTGCTCCATTGCCGATGACATATTTTGCCCCATAGATGTAGCAGAAGGTCCAGCAGTACTAGTTAATTTTGCCACCATTTGACCAGAAAATTCAACATAACCATACATTCCATAGGAAATGATGATCAAGGCAATATAATGTTGCATATTCATGCCCATCATGCCAGTACGAGGGTCCATTCCCCAAGGTGCAAACCAATTGATACAAAAAATCTCTAAATTAGATAAAATCGCAGGAAAACCTGGGATAGCAGGAAATGGAATTTTTATAGGTAAAGCACATTTCCAACATACACTATAACCAGTTGTAAAATCCAAGTAAATTGTAAACAACTGAGTAAGTATAATAATTCCTGCCATTAAGATTACCGGCTCTATCATATATCTAAAAGTAAACCTCACCCAATTATCAAATAAATATCTCGTAAAATCAAATAACATAAACGTAAGAAACAATGGAGCTATACCAATTAATACAGCAATTGCCATAAATGCCATAATATAAACTGCCACCGCTCGAAGAACGGTAATGATTACTATAATTATACTAATAAATAGTATAACAAAATAAATCAGTCCACTAAGCCCCATTGACAATAAAGCTAACACTTGACCAGCAAAAGTTTTACTAAATAATATTTTGCTCATTAATGCATCTAGGAACATAAATGGATTTGATACCTTATCCGTAGATGAAAACATACTATAACCACTCATATTTGAGATTATCCCATCTGAAAAATTAGTGACAAAATCAAATATATACTCATTAAAAAATCTAAAAGTACTCTCATTCATTAATCCACTAACTATGGCAATTTTTGCTATCCTAATTACCAAATCCTGTTGATTGATTTTAACAATACCTAGTAAAAACATTGCTCCGTACAACATAACGTAAAGAATTAATACTGCTTTTATATAGTTAAAAAAGTTACTACAAGTAGTAACTCCACCACCATAGCAGGTCATATTCTTAAAAATCATCACCGCAGCACCCTTGATTTTTCCTTTTAATAACTCAAATAAAGGATTTAGAACACTAAGAATAAAATTACCAACCTTTTGTGAGGTACGAAATTCTATTTTGTAGCTACCATAACTTTCTTTATAATCTTCTTGTTTATTGTAAATTCTCATCCATAAATATCCATTCTCATTCGCCTTAATCTTTGCATTACCATCTGCATCCTCCACATCAATACCAATAGGGTTAGGGATATAAGATTCATTAGGATTTTTGTCATATGGAACTACTAAATATTGTACTTTTCCACGATTATCTACAACATCATTAAAACTATTGCCATTACTTCTCCGACATTTGGTCTGCTTAATGTTTAACACATAACCACCAGTATTTTGGTGGCTATAGTCATAATATTTTGACCATAAACGATATTGTAAATAGCTTTTTGCTGTACCAGTTATAATATCGTTATAAATAATTTGATATTTACTATTATCAGCTTTATCATTATTTACTGGATCGTATTCTTTATCTTTACTATTTATTTTAGCAAATTGATAACCTGTTCCCAAATGTTTCGTATCATCCGGAGTCTCGCTGCTATCAATCCTATATAATAGACCTGTTGGAGCAGAATACCAAAAATATCTTTTTTTCTGGTATTCTCCTTGTATATAATCTTTGTCTTTTACTCCATGGTCAATATCGGGGCATGTACGAGATGAAGCACTAGAATTGTAAGAACATTCAAGCTGAAAATCCGTAAATAATTTATTAACATTATCATACCAAGGAGAGGTAAAGAAACCATCATCTTGATAAGGTTCTGGTGCTACCCCCATAACATTAGCCCAAAAAGCAGTCTTGTCACATACTTTTTTCCAATAAGTACCAGCACGACCAACATCGAAATAACATAACGAATCATATTTTATCTTTTTCTCCACCCAACTCCAACACACCTCATGTGGATTAGTATTAATACAATCATTTGGATTGTTACAATTTTCTGGAAATCTACAACCACTAACATACTTCCCAGAATATATTGAATATCTACCACATAATGGACTGTATTCTCTCTTTCCTTCCGAGCAATCTGCTTTTTCTATAACATTTTTAAATTCACCATCTTCCTTAACAAGTTTAAAGATATTTTTTACACTAACCATACCTGGTACTTTTTTTTGATCCGGCAAAATTGATACTACAACCTTATCGTTAACAAACAATTCCGCTATATTTCGCCATCCATCAGTTTTAGCATCAAAAGTTAAAGATAACGGCTCTACATTAATTTCTTCAACCCTAGGAATGGCAATTTTGTTACCATTGCTATCCAAATCTGAAATTTGTTGAATGTTATGTTTTGGTATATAAGCCCTGCAAAGACTTATATCACCTCCTATTTTAATCTTAATCTCCTGGTTACCTGTAACAGCTAGGTTAGTATTTAACCATTCTCCATAATGGTTAGGATCATACTCAGTCTCAAGCGAACCATCTGGTCTTGTTTTGGTAATAATCGTATGGTTTGCTGTTGCGTTAAGCATCACCGTATTAGTAATACTATCGGTATTACCGCCATTTGCGTTGTCATATCTATAGAGACAACCATCAGTAATTTTTACTGATCCTATCATTGCAAGCACTACCAAAACAAAGCTAACCAATAAAGCAATTAGACCTAGTAACATTATAAGTTTTGATAAATTTCCTTTCATACAATAATATCCAAGTTATAGCTAACCCAATTAACCTCAGTTTTGGATTAGAATTTAAAAATTCTAATCCAAAAACTGGTAAAGCAATAAGGAAAAATGCATTCTTGAAGCGATTCTACGAGTGCATTTTAACCTAATTTTTAGCTAATAATCTTATTTTTAATCTGAAAAATAAGATTATTAGCCATTTTTATTATTTTAACAATCAGGCGATGAACCGCTTCTAGCCTGATTGTTTACATTATTATTCCAATTTTGGATTAACGAAGTTAATCCGAAATTGGGGTAATTAGTATTTATCCATAACAAATTGACGTAATTGAGAGAAGGTGTGAAGCCTAAACAAAGCAATCTACCTTCTGGCGTCATTGCGAGCGAACGTATGTGAGCGTGGCAATCCATGAAACTTGTTATATGGATTGCTTCGTCTAGCTTACGACCTCCTCGCAATGACGTCATAATGTTATTCGGGTTAATTTTATCCATTATCCACCACCACCAGAACTCATACCGCCACCACCACCAGAACCGCCCATACCTCCACTATCTCCACCACCTGAACCCATTTTATCTCCAGCTTCAGCTTTATCATCGCCACCACTGCCTGAACCTTTTGCTCCCCCTTGCCTTGGTTTTGCTGCAGGATTTTTTGCTGGCATTTTTCCACCTGAGTTTCCTGAAGCATCCGAAATAAACTTTATCCCTTTCTTAACCATGTCAACTATTTTAGTAGGACTGGCTGTTACAGAATCCATGATAGGACCACCAGTAATCTCAGCTGCAAACTGCCTAATTGATTTTGAGAAATGATAGAAAATAATTGAGAAAACTAATACATAGAGTAAATCTACCATCAGTGAGAAAATATCCACAGCAATTGATTTAATTGGGAAAAGAATTAAAAGATGCTCATCCCAACCTGTCCCTGAATAATATTGTAATAACTTATATCCAGCACTATTTTTACAATCGGCAGGTTCACTATTTGGTAATCTAAGCTCAAAAGTACTAAACTGAGTATTACCACTAACATAATCATGCCTCATAAATTCACAATTCTTGTATATTGCCGAGTCATACATACTGAGTAACAAGGCAATAAAGCCAGCTATCACTGCAGGCTGTATTGCACAAGATATACAAATTTTTAACCATGCGTCAAAATATGCTTTGGTTCTGGTAAATAAAGCCATAGGAATAAATATAGGAGAAATATAGGTCATGACATATATGGTAATCAAACATACTAAATAGTGTGTTAAAAAACATAAAACTATTGACACAAATATTACAGAAAATGCTATTCCAGATACTACTACTATTATATTGCCAGCCAGTAAAAAACCAAATAGTACGGTAAAGAATCTCAATGCTCCTACCCTACTCAATGCATCCGGAGCTTTATATCCAGGTTTTTTAAATTTTTCAATAGCAGTACCTTTAACTTCGCTTGGCGGTACACTATCAGGAATGCCGTTTAAAATAGCTTCTGTATTATAGATTAACCCCATACCCAAGTAATAAGCTATCCGACAATCAACAGCATCCCAAAGTGCATAAAAACTATAACCATTTTTATACTTGGTAGCATCAAACTCACATAATCCTCTAGAACCACCAGCATTAAAAACTATTTGAGCAAATTGTGGAGTAAGTTCAGTAAGTAATGGTAAACCATACTGCAACATACCATTGTTAGTAGTTTCTTTACCACCTTTAAAGTAAGCTGGTCCAAGACCTGTAGCAAAATAAGCAACAATTATTAGTTTCATAACAAAAGTTGCTATTTTATCTAGATTACCATATTCTTTGCTTAAGATCATATTAACAGCAAAAAACATAATATATAATATTAATGCCGCTCTAATAGATATTTTCAAAGATTCTTGAAAGGTTGAGAAGGGATTAAGGGCAGCCAAATTAACCTTATCATTTTTAGGATTACAGCTACTATAACGGAAAAAAACTTTATCAAGAGTTTCTTTTACACAATCTACAGCCAACCCAGAAAAATTAAATAATGACTGACTTCTGGTAGTACCCATATAACAAGTTGTACCTATATTCCGACATTGTTCAGCTGGCGGCGGTAGCGGAGCTGGGGTGCTAGTATTCTTACAAGCTAATGGAAGTTGCCCTTTTGAGGTAGACATAACTAAGCATAATCTTTTATTAACAATTTTTACTGTCAAAATAATATCCTTCAACAAGCTGTTACCACCTAAATTAGGATTATTATCAGTGCTTAACTCACTAAGACGCTTAGAATCATTTAAATTAAGAGTAATAACTTTACATTCTGGAGAACTCCCCTCTTTATTTTTTAGACAAAATTTAAATTGCGGGTCAGTTGGCTCGCAAGCCCTAGGAGTATCAGTCATATCAATACTATACATAATATGACCATAAGCAGTATTTTGTGTTAAATAATCATCTGTCTCAAATGAAGCTAATGGACACATATCTCCAAAACCAGCAAAAACCTCAGCTGAAAAAAATATCAAACAAAATTGTATAAAAACTTGTATGACTTTATGAATTTTCATCAGAGCCATCTTTTTTTATTTTTGCATTAGTTTTATCAGCTATATCTTGCTTATCTACTCTAGTTTTAAGAGTTCTTTCTTTGTAGTCTTTGAATGCCTGTTCATCTAATTTAGCATTTCTATCTTTTATCTCACGATTTCTTATTTCTTGCTTAATATAACCAGCTTCTCCGGGTTGTATGGTGTGGTCTTCCATTTCTCTCGGAGTTTTAGAAGGTAATCCATTTGATTTTTGCTCTTTTGGTGATGCCAATGTAGGATTTACTATGTTTGGCGTTTTTCCTAATTCTTGTTTATTTGTCGCTGCCTGTGATAATTTATTAATAGTATCGTCTGTTTCTACCATTTTAGTAGTTGGCGGTATAGCAAGTTCACTAGTACTCTCCAAATTAACTCTTGATTCCTTTGAAGACCCTGCTGTACTTGAAGAGCCTCCTTCAGTTACACCATCTGTAGTAGCTTCTGTAATATGACAAATTGGTAGAGAAGCCCCACTACTACCTAAAGACTTAATCGCTCCTCCTACTGCTCCAGCAGCTTCAGAGGAACCGTCAGTGCTTACGGTATCTCCTCCCGCTGCTCCAGTCGCTCCAGCAGAACCACCGGTGCTTACAGTATCTCCTGATGATTCACCACCAGTAGCTGCACTATCTCCGGCTAATCCATCACTACCTCCACCATCACTTTCTCCTCCTTTTCCTCCCATCATATCCTTAGCTCCAGCACCCCCACCAGCTGCCTTATCAGCTGCTCCCATTTTTCCAGCTGCTCCAATAGCAGCCATACCAGCTTTATATATTGCTTGCGGATGAATGGCAACATTACTAAGTGCTACACCCTCGGTCATATCAGCCGCAAATTCTGCTAACTGAGCACTAAGGTGATACATTAAATACAAAGTAAAGCAGGCAGTAATTAATGCTAAAACAATATCCTTAATTTTCTCAAAAATTAATTTTGGTGATGTAAAGAACATACCGGGTTCCGTAGTAACACCCTGCATAAACTGGTATTTAGATAAATGATCACTTGTACTACCACTGCCTGGTTTTTCTTTAACCATCTCATTTAGATTATCTTTATCGAAATCAACAAGTATGGTAAATGGATTATTAAGCATATAACCTAAACTATTTTTACAACTTTTAGCATCGTCTTTAGTATACTTACGCCAATCATTATCAACAAAAAATATTTTTACGTCTCTTTTTTCGTTGCCACCACCTGCTATAATATTTGCTATGCTATCTTCTATACTATTTTTTATAGTTTTACTTGTATATTTACAGTGACCATAAAAACCAAAATCATAAACCGAAAACATCATAATCATAAAGGTTACTACAACCATAGGCTGTAGTAAGAATGATATTAGTAACTTTACCCATGATTCAAAGTAACCACGAGTATACTCAAATAAAAACATTGGCACAAAAAGAGGAGCTAAAACACCCAATATTACTATAGATATCATGCACATCACTGTAGCATTCACCATAAACGCTCCAACAGAAATCACTAATAAAGGATAAGAAAGTGCTAAAGATACGAGAGTCATGTTACCTGAAATAATAGCAGGAATCAGTAAATATACATAAGGTGGGGCTGAGAAACTAAAAAAGTCAAATTTCTCGAAACTATTACTTCTATACGCATTTTCTACCAATAGAGTTGATAGGATATCTAATCCCAAATAATGACTTACTCGACAATCCAATGCATCCCATAATGGCATATAAGAAAGATTTTTATTGACGTAATCTTTGGGTTCAAATTTACACAACTCTGATGGTGAAGCATTCATAACCCAACCACCAAGCGTATCTATTCCTCCTAATAACAAAGGAAAAGCCCACTGCACCATACCATCTAGTCGATTATAGTCAGAACCACTACCGGGAGTAATGTTTATACCTACAGAGAAATAGGTTACAAATAACATTTTTAATACAAAATTAATTATTTCATTTTTAGGCGGAATTTCACTAGAAAGTATGATTTTAAAACCAAAGAAAATTACATATATAGTTAATAAAGCGGTAACAGTTCTGTGCATATTACGTTGAAATTGAAATAATACACTACTCTCCCTTTTGCTGGAATTAATCACTGTATTAACATCATCAAATGTACAAACATCTTTACTAATTAGTAATCTTGCTGTCATTTCTTTAATACACTCTATCAATGGTGAAGAGATGACTATGGCTGTCTTAGAATTCTCATAAGCATTTTGGTAACAACTAGAAGACGACATGCCACAATCAACTATTGCCATTGGATCAGTAGTAGGGATATTCTTACTTTCTTTAGCCTTGCTACTACCCATAAAAGGTCCATATATAGATTCAGGGTAAGGTTCTCTAACATACTTACAACCAACCGGCACCCAATTTGCTAATATAGTGGGAGCAGCCACACACATAGTATCCTTGTGCTTTATTACTTTAAACATGACTGGCAAAGGCAGATCCAACATTACATCGGTATAACCATCTTTCTTGCCCTCATAAATAACATGATATGCAGCCTTATTGTATTTCCAAGACTCTATAATATCATTCCACGGGTCAGTTCTGGTTAATACGGCTTTAGCAATAGCAACGGCAGATGTGGCTATTGCCCCCATCCTAACCGTTGCTAGTGCAATATTATTACAAAATGCAAAGGTTAATTTAGGATCATTTTGATCAATTTTATTATTTCTTGCACACTGCCCTCCAGGGAAAGATTTGTCAAATAATTCATGGTCATTTATTTTAAGACGCAGCATCGTATTGGCATACACTCCTGGCGAGAGTATATTCGCAGTAGCAAAGGAAAAAAATGATCCTGGTATACAAGTGTGAGAAAATTCCGTACGTAATAAGTCACCAACACCCTGAGTTTCACAGGTCAAACTTGAAATAATATCAATGATAGTATCTAAAGTACCTTTTTCTTCTGCATAACTATTATGGATAATAGTAAAATTTAATGTACTACATAAAATTAATATCCTAACAAATGTTTTAGCACCATAAAATAGACTTCCTGCATAAGTCAATCTAGTTGGTGATTTTTTATATTTGTAATGCATAAATTAACTAAAGTGACTTTACTTCCTCATAAAATATAGGTAACCATTTTTCAGGATCATCACCATATTTCTCTCTAATCTGATCCAACAATAACACTGTTTCAACCCGACCAGACAGAACATTAATAATATCATTCATACCATCTAAACTTATTTTAGCAACAACCGCATCTACTCCCTGTTTTATTAAAAAATAACGCGATGTTGGATCTGTAGTTTTTATTAAAATATATTCACGTTGACTAAGCATAAAGGCACTACGATAAATATCGGTTGCCTTAAGATTTGGTAAGAATATTTGTGTAGCAGTTTGTTGAATCAAAGTATCGCTAATTCTGCTTTTAGCTGCATCTTCAACACTTTGGGTAGCAAAAATTACAAAAGTATTTAACTTACGCAAAACTTTTAGCCAATCCTTAATTTTTGGGGCAAATACCGGATTATCAATCAAAGCCCATGCCTCATCAAGAACTATCATTGTTCTTTGACCATCTAAAGAAATACTAATTCTATGAAAGATATATAGTAGTACAGGAGCAAGACTAACTGGGTCTTTTAATAATTCAGTCATATCAAAACCAAATACTCGAGCTTTCTGCAAATCAATATTATCTGTCTCATTATCAAATATTCTAGCATGAGAACCTCTACCAAACCACATAGCAATTCTACCTGCCAAACTATTAGGACCATCGATACCTAAAAATGCTACAACATTTTTTAATCTTCTATCCTTCTTCTCCAGCTTAAAATTACCACTTACTGCTTGTGATAGAGTCTTATTATCCTCTGATGATAGCGACTCTCCATTAGAAGTAACTAATACTTTAAGCCACTCTAATATAAATGTTCTATTCTCACCAGTATCATCAAGTTGCAAGGGATTAAAGTTACATTCTCCCCCCGGATCAATGGTGGTATAAACCCCGTTAAGGGATCTAATAAATATTTCTGCACCGTGATCTTTATCAAAAAAGAACATTCTAGGTTTAAATTTTTGTGCTTGGGCACATAAAAAATTCATTAGCACTGTTTTACCAGCCCCAGTTGGACCAATAATCAAACTATGCCCAACATCCCGAACATGGAAACTGAAATAAAAAGGTGTACCTGAAGTAGTATCGAGTACAGTTACATATTCTCCCCAGTGATTATTAAAAACCTTACCTAATGGATAATTATGCATAGATGCAAAACTAGCCATGTTTAAAGTATTGATAGTCGACCCCCTTACTATATAATCCATATTTCCAGGAAGCTGCCCCCAATAACTTGGCTCCATATTAATTTTTTCCCTAACAGGCTGGATTCCAGAGTTGGAGAGTTCAACAGAAGCCATAGATAAGGTATCTTCAAGGGATTTTAAGTTACTATCAGAGCATAGAAGTGAAAAATGGTGTTCTCCAAAACCAATATCACCACTGGTCGCCATATCAAGTGCTCGAGAGATTTCGGCAACTTGTGATACAGCCTTATCATCTGCTTGAATCATCCTATTTTGTTGTAGTTGCATTTTACTAATCGCCACTGTTCTATTAGCAAAAATAAAACTCTGAGTCATGACAAATTCAAAAGGCATTTGTAAAAACCCATCAAAAATCCCAGCCGATGTGGATGGTCCATATTCTAAAATACTTAATATACCGGCATATCTCCTACCCGCTGGACCACGTGCTTCTATAGATCTAGAACCAAAAAACAATCTATGGGTTGGAAGATATTGGTCTATTGAACTTCTTGGAACGACCATTTGCATTGAGGATCCACAATTTACAAGAGTACCTAAAAATTCCATAATATCACAGCAATAACCACTACTAGATTTGCGTACACCAAGTAGCCTGGCACCGTAACTATGAAATGTATTAACTACTCTTGAGGACATTTCTCGTAGACTTTCTTGCATCTCTCGCATGTCATTTTCCCAAGCCAATTTATTAGACTTTTGCATTATCTTCTTAATGAAGTACTCGATTACAGCGGCTCCAGCTTTATCTGGTCTATAAAGGATACTAACATACAACTCATTAAAAAACGACCTAGAACCCTCATGTTTCTTACGCCATTCATTTGATAAATAAGTCGTGAAATCATTAGGTACTTTTATGGTAGGGTCATAGGTATATTCAATCTCATCAAAAATTACTGGTCTACGCCTTCTGATCGTATGGAAATACATCACAATATTGCCTGATGACATATTTTTAAGTAACGAATTCCTGATATTTTTTTTAATATCTAAATCTTCATCATCAGCTGTTTCAAAGGAAAACCCCCCTATCTTTACTACTTGTAATAATTCATTATTTTTGGTTAGGATAGTATTACTATCCCAATGACACTTATAAGGAATAAAATGAGAAGTAGGTTTTTCTTTCCTATATCTCGACTCTTTGGCTGTTTTTGTTACAGATAATTTTATCATTTTTTGTCATTTTATACTGTTCTTTTAAATACCGTATGAGTTCGCTCCATAGAATGATTTATTAGGACACTGACTACATTTAGAAGACTTATTTAACAACAATTCTATAAATCTTGGTTCTTTAAAACATATTACATACCCTATCATATGAATTATAAAGGCAACAAGCAAATTCATAATACTATTACTTTGAATAAATAATGACATAGATATGATCATATTAAGTGCTGCAAATTTTATACTCACCCCAAAGATCATTGCAGGTCTTGTTAAACCAACAAATAACGGATCTGATACTAAACTACCTGACATAAATTACCCCTATTTAACTCTAATTAACCCAAATTCGGTTATATCTATAAATATAACAGATTTTTATGCTCCACTAATAGCTGTTTTCATTATTTTTGTAATATTACTTATTTTTTCATTAACGTGAGTTGCCAATTAAAACGTCATTGCGAACGAACGTACGTGAGCGTGGCAATCCACATATGGATTGCATCAATGCCACTAAAGTAGCTCCTCGCAATGACACTACAACAACATATACTATTGCCCATATCTTTTTATATAATTGGCAACTCACGTTCTTTACTTGTAAACATGCTTAATAATATAGAATCAGGAAAAGTTGCATCGAGAAAATGCACGCAATCGGTATTGTTTTGAACAGCACTTAAAGCCACCCCAATCAAATCAACTTTTTTAGGCTCAACAGCTTCATTCAGCATTTCTTTTAATACATCAACATCCTGTACACGCATATATTTTTCTCCGGCAAATTCTACCCCATCACATAATAATACTAAATGATCTGCATCTAATGAGGACGCAATTATCGAGGCAGTCATATTTACATCAAGCAGATGCGTATTACCTTTCTCATCGCTAGCTACTGGTGTTATAACCGGAATAATGTTATTATCTTCAAAATTTATTAAAATCTCAGGATTTACTATAACTGGTTCACTGATAAACCCAATATCTATTACATCTTTATTAGTGTCTCTTCTATGCAATAATTTCGCTTTCTTAGCTTGAATAAGATTAGCATCTTTGCAGGAAATACCAATAGCATAACAACCTAAACTACAGAGCTTAGAAACTATACGCTTATTAATATACCCGGATAAAACCATTTCCATAATTTGTGAGCTTTTATAATCCGCTACCTTAATATTATCGATAAATTTTTCATCACAGCCAAATAATTTCAGCGTATCATTCACCAAATTAGTATGATCATGCACTATAAAGATTTTGATACCACAACTATCAAGCAACTGTATTACTTCTGCAAAACTCGTCAATAATTTGTCATCATCAATAATTAATGACGGTAGCTTAAATACCATAACTTGATCTCTAACTTCACTACTACGTCTTATTATATCTTTAATTAAAGCAGTATCTTTAATATGTGCAAAGCCTTTACCTTCCTTATATTTATAATTTAATGCCTTTTGCCAAACTAAACTGCAATTCTTTTGCACCTTCTTTACTCCTACTACTTGTATAAATTACATTACATGAGTAGCCTAAAGTTGCAAGAAAATTCTGTGCTATCGCCGTTAGGTTTTCTCTATCTGTTACCTTATCTGACTTGGTAAAAACAATTTGAAAATCTTTATTGTAAGAAAGTAACAATTTAGCAATTTCCATATCATTTTGCTTTACTCCTCTTCTAGCATCAATCAATAGATTTACTAATTTGAGATTTAAACTCATTCTAAGATAGTATGTTATTAATACTTCCCACTGTTGCTTTATATATATTGGTACTTCAGCAAAGCCATATCCAGGCAGATCAACTAGAATAAGTTTATCGACAAGGGAGAAAAAATTTATTTGCCTAGTACGACCAGGAGTATTAGAAACCTTAGCAAGACTTGAATTGTTACATATACTATTAATCAAACTTGACTTACCAACATTTGATTTTCCAACAAAGGCAATCTCTGGCAAAAATGTGTTAGGAAACTGATTTATTTTTGCCACACCAGCTATAAATTTTACCTCTTGACGGAAGAGTCTTGTAACCTTATCAACCGACATTATGGTCTAACTTATTGATGTAATATTGCTGAATTATTGATAAAATATTACTCCAAGACCAATAAATCACTACTCCAACTGGAAAGCTACTAAACATTACTAAAAAAACTAGCGGCATAAATTTCATTACTTGAGCTTGAATTGGATCGGCTGACTGTTGACCCATCCTTTGCTGTAAGAACACAGTCAGAGCCATGAAAATAGGCCATGCACCAATAACCAGAAAGCTTGGGCAAGCAAATGGCAGTAGTCCAAACAAATTAAAAATTGATGTTGGATCAGGAGCAGATAAATCTTTTATCCAACCAAAAAATGGTGCCTGACGCATCTCGATAGTTACATATATCACTTTATAAATTGAGAACAATACTGGGCTTTGTACAATAATCGGCAGACAACCAGTGAGGGGATTAACCTTTTCTCTTTTGTACAACGCCATAACTTCTTGGTTAAGTCTCATTTTATCATCAGCATATAACGCCCTAATTCTCTCTACTTCAGGCTGAAGATTCTTCATTTTTTTCATAGAACGATATTGTTTATTAGCAAAAGTAAACATTAGCAATTTTATAATAACAGTTACGATCAAGATACTAACACCGAAGTTACCAACGTAACGATAGAAAAAGTTCATCACATTAAAGAGTGGTTTAGTGATTATATAAAACCAACCAAAATCAATTGCCCGGTCAAATAACTTAATATTATATTGCTTTTCGTATTTGTCTAATAAGTCAACTTTCTTTGCTCCGGCAAATAATCTTTGCGATATAGTGAGTTTTTGTCCTACTTCTATAGTTTGAGTTGCTGAAATGAAGTCGACCTGATATTTTTCAACACCGTTCTTTATTGCATAATTGAAGTTAGAACTATACATACTAACTTTATCCGGAATTAAGGAAGCTAACCAATATTTATCTGTTATGCCAATCCAATCAACAACACCTTGCAAAAATTTTTCAGTTTTCTTATCTTTTAAATCGTCAAAAGAATATTCTTTAAGTCTACCATCAATAACACCAATTGGTCCTTGATGTAGGATATTAACCAATTTCTCTTTGCCAGTATATTTACGGTTAATCAGTCCATAATATTGAACTGAGACTGGTTGATTACTATCATTTACCGTAGTTTGATCTATGGTAAATAAATAATTACTATCCATACTTATAGTAATCAAAAATTTAATTCCATCTTTGTTGATCCATGATAAATTTACAGGTTTTGTAGGAGTTAATTCATCATTATCCGTCTGCCAAAGAGTTTCACTATCAGGAAGAATAATACTATTATCTTTGTTAAACCAACCTATTTCGGCAAAATAGGCTTCTTCTGACTGAGAATGGGCAAATAACACAACAGGTTTACTGTCTGGTGATAGGTCTTGCTTATATTTCAATAAAATTAAATCATCAAACCGAAGTCCTTTTAAAGCAATCGATCCAGAAAGTAGTTCTGAGTTTATCCGAATTCTCTTGGTAGAAATAGGTGATTCACCTTCTTTAGGGATTGCTACTTGAATATTCTTTTTCTTTAACTCTTGAACTTGCTTGTTATATAGTTTATTTTGCTGTTCTAATTTTTGTAATCTTGGTTTATCATAAAAATATTGCCATCCAAAAATAATCCCAAGGGACAGGATAATTGCAGCTGCTAAATTAACTATGTTGTGATTCATTACCGGTCTAAAAATAATTTAATATATAAAATAAAAACGAAGTCCCCTAGGAGTTCTATAAGATTTAAATAAATTAATCAAGAAATTTGATTTATCAATATAGACGAATTCAGGATTTAGTTATCCCAAATTTCGATTATCTATCATTTGAGTATATGTTTATTATCATGTACTTTGTGGACTAAATATAATCCACCAAATATGCATATATAAGCTGCTAATGAATATGCACATTTAAATAATACTTCTTGGTAAAATATCGATAAAACTCTACTTGTAGAGAATATATTTATGAAAAATCCTAACATTACAACACCATCTATAATGGCACACACTATCAAACTAATAAAATTCCTGGTATTAAAAGAATATGCTGATGCTGACTTGAGATGTAAAAATACGCTTGTACTACAATATGTTGATAGCAACACAGATACAAAAGATGCAAACACAACTCCCTTAATAACACGACCATTGATATAATAATCGAAATTCCATAACAAACCAAAACCTACTATTGTACACAATACTACAGCAATCATAGCTTTTTTCTTGCCATATAGTTCAGATATAATATTCGTAGTTAAAGCTAAAAATACAAATACTAAAGAACACTGAGATATTTTATTAAAGAAATTTAATAAATAAGTAAATATACAAAGTAATGTCACTAGTGGCATGTAAAATTTATTGTTAATATGATCCATATCCCTCTCCTCTTTTTTTGGTCTAATCTTAGATAATCTGAATTCGGTATAACAAGTTATTCTAAAATCTGTTATATCTATAAGTATAACAGATTTTTATGCTCCACTAATAGCTATTTTCATTATTTTTGCGATATTGCTTATTTTTTCATGTATAGACCTACCCGATAATCCAAGAAAAAAAATAATATATAACAGCAAAAAAATTGAATGTAGTCATGTATCCGGCTTATAGTTAATAAATTACTTTAAATTTACCCTATAGCCCTGATGGAATTCGCTGGCTTACAAACTATATTACTTATCATTCCCTCGGCTTCTAAATGAGTCCATGAAAAAATCAGTTTTTTTTATAAGCTAAGGTTCGTCTTATTTACCATCATTTTAGAATGTTATTGACACTAATAATATGATTTAAGTTGATAAATTTACTATTGCCGTTACAATGCTTATAACTCTAGTATTTAAGCCTCCAATACCTCTTTAGAGACCTGGATATTATATATTTAGACAATATATTAGTTTTTTTCGATTTAAAATATATAGTAGTATGAATAAATTTATCCTTTACAACAATGGGGAATATGTCCTAGAACACGAAGCTAAGGTTTCTTTTTTAGATAGAGGTTTTCAATTTTCAGATGGTGTGTATGAAGTTATATCAATACACCTAGCTCATCCAGTAAAATTATCAGAACATTTAGAAAGGATTAACCGATCTTTCTCTATTATCAGGATGGTACCACCATTTTCAAGTGATGAAGCGTATAAAGATATTATACGTGATTTAATGAGTAAGAATAATATACAAGAAAAGGGAATAGAAGAAGGATATATTTATATACAAGTAACACGAGGAGTAGCACCACGAAGCAGACCTTTTCCGAAAGAAGCCAAACCTACGACTATCATTAGTGTAAAACCATATGATTTTCCAATCCGCTATAATCCTATTAATGATAGTTATGAAGGTTATGTTAATGGAGTTAAAGCAATAACAGTACCTGATGAACGTTGGAAGCGTAGTGACTTAAAATCCTTAGCATTATTACCAACTGTTTTAGCAAGTCAAAAAGCATCAGAAAATGATGCTTTTGAAGCTATAATGGTAAAGGATAATGGAGAAATAAGTGAAGGAACAGTCTCAAATGTTTGGATAGTTGATTCTAATGGAGTACTGAGAACGCATTATGAAGGGTTTAGTATCTTACCTGGTATAGTAAGGAAAACTATAAAAGAATTTGCTTATAAGCAACGTTTAAATTTCGAAGAAAAACCTTTTTCAGTACAAGAAGCTTTAAATGCAAAAGAAATATTCTTAACTGGTACTAGAACTAAAATATTACCAGTAACTCAACTTAACGATAACTTAATTGCAGATGGTAAACCTGGAATTATTACGATGAACTTTCTTAAAACTTATTGGGAATTTGTATATTCTGGTATTTGGTTTGATTGGTAAGTGTCCAGTAAAGGCGGTCTACCAAAAGGAATTATTCTAGGAGGCTGCCTACGATAACTAATTAATTATATTTTGAGCTATTTTTCGGCGAGAATAAATATGATTTTTGAAGGAATAATCTACCTATTGCAAGAAAATCATTTGAGTATATCCGCAGCTAAAAAGAGCTAAATATAGAATTACTTTAGTTATTGTAGGCAGCTTCCTAGGTTCCGTGAACATATAGCTAACCCGATTAGCTATACTTCCGTCTATTAGCAAGCCGCAGCGAAACAATCCAAATCCAATCATTTTCTTAGATTATTTCGTTGCTACTAAAGTAGCTCCTCGCTAATAGACGGAGTAACGCCAATCTAGGTAACCTTAAAAATTTGTATTGCAAGCTTGGCGGTGACTTACTCTCCCATGCCTCAGGGCATAGTACCATTAGCGCTACAAGGTTTCACGTTCGAGTTCGGTATGGGGTCGTGTGTTTCACTTGTGCTATAACCACCAAGCCAGCAATACAAATTTTTTACATCATAAGTCAATCTAGTTGGTAATTTTGACGTCGAAACTCGCCTCCGCTCCTCACATACGTCTACATACGCTGCGGTACTCGGCTTCGTTTCTTCTAAAAATTCCGAGGGCTGTCTTTGACAACCTCCTAGGAGACAAATAAAAAAATTGAGTTGTTGATAAAACTGAAAACTTGGTATGATTATTACAGAATTAATGCTGTACACAAAGTACAACCTCAGCAAAGTAAATCAATCGAGCTATTAGTACCAGTTAGCTACGCACGTTACCGTGCTTCCACACCTGGCCTATCAACGTGGTGGTCTTCCACGGCTCTGATAGGGAAGTCTAGTTTTGAGGTAGGTTTCCTGCTTAGATGCATTCAGCGGTTATCCTTTCCGTACTTAGCTACCCAGCTATGCCGCTGGCGCGACAACTGGTCCACCAGAGGTACGTCCACCTCGGTCCTCTCGTACTAAAGGCAGATCCTCTCAAACTTCCTACACCCACGGCAGATAGGGACCAAACTGTCTCACGACGTTCTAAACCCAGCTCACGTACCACTTTAATCGGCGAACAGCCGAACCCTTGGGACCTTCTCCAGCCCCAGGATGTGATGAGCCGACATCGAGGTGCCAAACGATTTCGTCGCTATGGACGCTTGGAAATCATCAGCCTGTTATCCCCGGAGTACCTTTTATTCGTTGAGTGATGACCCTTCCACTCGGGATCACCAGATCACTATGACCGACTTTCGTCTCTGCTCGTCTTGTCAGACTCGCAGTCAGGCTAGCTTATGCCATTGCACTCTAACAGTTGATTTCCGACCAACCTGAGCTAACCATCGCACGCCTCCGTTACTCTTTGGGAGGCGACCGCCCCAGTCAAACTACCCACCATGCATTGTCTCGGATCCTGATTCAAGGATCGCGGTTAGATATCAAGAATCAAAAGGGTGGTATCTCAAGGGTGACTCCACAGTGGCTTGTGCCACCGCTTCATAGTCTCCCACCTATCCTGCACATCTAATTCCTAATACCAGTGCAAAGCTATAGTAAAGGTTCACGGGGTCTTTCCGTCTAACCGCGGGAACTCCGCATCTTCACGGAGAATTCAATTTCGCTGAGTCGATACTGGAGACAGCGGGGAAATCGTTACGCCATTCGTGCGGGTCGGAACTTACCCGACAAGGAATTTCGCTACCTTAGGACCGTCATAGTTACGGCCGCCGTTCACTGGGACTTCAATTCAGAGCTTGCACCCCTCCTCTTAATCTTCCAGCACTGGGCAGGCGTCAGACCCTATACTTCGTCTATTGACTTTGCAGAGCCCTGTGTTTTTAATAAACAGTCGCTACCCCCTAGTTTGTGCCACCTATAAATGGTTGCCCATTAATAGGTCATCCTTCTCCCGAAGTTACAGATGCAATTTGCCTAGTTCCTTCAGCATCGTTCTCTCAAGCGCCTTGGTATACTCTACCTGTCCACCTGTGTCGGTTTAGGGTACGGTCTTTAACGAGGGTGTTATTTCCTGGAAGATATTCACTGCACACGCAATCCAATAAGCGTATACAATTTACTATCTCCGTCACATCCCTCAGGTTCAGGAATATTAACCTGATTCCCATCGATTACGCCTTTCAGCCTCACCTTAGGAGCCGACTAAGCCTGCGCAGATTAACTTTACGCAGGAACCCTTGGACTTTCGGCGAGAATGTCTCTCACATTCTTTATCGCTACTTATGTCAGCATTCTCACTTCCGATACCTCCAGCAAACTTCACAGTTCACCTTCACAGGCTTACGGAACGCTCCGCTACCATCTGCACTATTAAAGTGCAAATCCGCACCTTCGGTACATGACTTGAGCCCCGTTACATTGTTGGCGCAGGAAAACTGGTTTAGACTAGTGAGCTATTACGCTTTCTTTAAATGATGGCTGCTTCTAAGCCAACATCCTAGTTGTTTTGGTTTTCCCACATCCTTTAACACTTAGTCATGATTTAGGGACCTTAGATGGCGGTCTGGGCTTTTTCCCTCTCGACTATGGACCTTAGCACCCACAGTCTGTCTGCTATGCTGTACTCGTCGACATTCGGAGTTTGGTTGAGTTTGGTAAGTCTGTAGGACCCCCTAGCTCATCCAGTGCTCTACCTTCGACGGTAATCGCTATAACGCTCTACCTAAATAGATTTCGCGGAGAACCAGCTATATCCGAGTTTGATTAGCCTTTCACCCCTAGCCACAACTCATCCCCTACTTTTTCAACAGTAGTGGGTTCGGTCCTTCAGCGGATATTACTCCACCTTCAACCTGGTCATGGCTAGATCACTCGGTTTCGGGTCTAATTCATCTAACTAAAGTCGCCCTATTCAGACTCGCTTTCGCTACGCCTACACCTAACGGCTTAAGCTTGCTAGATAAACTAAGTCGCTGACCCATTATACAAAAGGTACGCCGTCACAGAACATATAAACGAGCTTTAAAACTCAATGTCTGCTCCGACTGCTTGTAAGCATTCGGTTTCAGGTCTATTTCACTCCCCTTGTCGGGGTTCTTTTCACCTTTCCCTCACGGTACTTGTTCACTATCGGTCACTAGAGAGTACTTAGGCTTAGAGGGTGGTCCCCCTATGTTCAAACAGGATTTCACGTGTCCCGCCTTACTCAAGGACTCCAAAACTTTTTACCTATAAGGGGCTATCACCCTCTATGGCCAACCTTTCCATGTTGTTCTAGTTTTTATTCTGAAGCCACTGACCTGGTCCGCGTTCGCTCGTCACTACTAACGGAGTCTCGGTTGATGTCCTTTCCTCCAGCTACTAAGATATTTCAATTCGCTGGGTTTGCTTCGTATAGCTATGTATTCACTATACGATACCTGCTAAGCAGGTGGGTTTCCCCATTCGGAAATCTTCGGATCAAAGCTTATTCGCAGCTCCCCGAAGCTTATCGCAGCGTATTACGTCCTTCATCGCCTTCTAGTGCCAAGGCATCCACCAAATGCTCTTATTTTATTTACTTTAATTCTTTCAAACTTGAGATTGTACGATGTGTACAGAACTAATTCTGCTACTTATACAGTATCCACTCACGATCATAAATTTTTATTATCGCAGTGTGTATTTAGTTTTCAATTTTATCAACTTGTCAAACAGCTACAGGGTTTATGTCCCGTGTGAATTTTTATACTGATTATTCAGAGCAATGTCAAACATTATTTTATAAATATTATTCAGAGTAATTTAAAAGCTGTAGAAAAAACAACCTAAAAACCCAAACGTTATTGCAAGGAGGTGTAAGCCGGCAAAGCAATCTAATAAATAGGAGCTACTTTATTAGCATTGATACAATCTATGAGGATTAATCATTTTAGTCTCTCGATTTGCTTTAGACAAGCCTGTTAATTCTAAGAAATTTACTTATATATCGCTTTTTTGGATTGCTTCGTCGACCTTACGGTCTCCTCGCAATGACGTATGACCTATAACTCATCTATTAGTGAAACCACGTAGCGGTCGTGGCAATCCATGAAGTTTGTTATATGGATCAACTTTTAACTTACAATTGCTTTCCTTACTTTGCTCGAACTCCACTATGCTTTCTTTTACTTTGCTCTGTCAATATTGTTTGACCAGGCTTAGGTACTGATACTGGTGGAACAACTTCTATCTTTTTTACAGTGGCTTTAGTCAAATCTGCATTTTTTATTAAAGGATTTGATTTAACTTCTTCTTTTATATGACCAACAACTTTTATCTTATTTAAATTCATTGTTTTTTCTGGATGTTTTTTATTATATTTTTCAATTTCTGGCAAAAGTGTAGCTAAAGTATTACCATCAATGGTAGCCCCTTCAAAGTCTATATGCTCTTTAAAAGCAGCTCTCTTAAAAGAACATTCTTTAAATACCGCATCTTTAATCGAACATTTGCCTAATGTTACCTCATTAAAATTGAATCCTTTAACTTCAAAATTATCTAATTTCATGTCAACTGTTTCAAAAGATAACCCTCTTAAATCTTTATTACTTAAGGAATAATCTAGTATCGGTGAATATTTAGATAAATTATTTCCTTTACTATATTCATAAGCCTGTTCCTGAAAAATGGCAGACAAATCTCTTTTCTCGTCTGGTTTAAGATTAGGTAGAATATCTCCAATAATTTGGTTCATTTCTTCACCAATTATTTTTCCACGTGTTGAATTAGAGACAAAATGTTTCTGAAAATTATGCTTCAAAATATTAGCAACAGCTCCTACAGCTAAAGTTAGAACTTTTGTATCAGATAACAAGCCAATCAATGGACGAACCATTTCAGCATATTTTCCCTTACTATATGAAGCAGTTATTGCTCCTAGTTCTTGAGTATGATCCCCTAATATCTTAACAACTACTTCACCTTTTAGCTTCAGTTTTTTACCCATCTCGGTTTCATTTAAAAATTTCTCAACTACAGGACCAAGTTCTTTAGCATGTTTTATTAAAAGATCAGGGATTTTTTCCTGTAAAACTTCTTTGACCTTAGGATTATCCTTATTAAACTTAATAAGAGTATCCACCAATTCACTAACCTTTTCTGCTTGTTCAGATTTAGGTACTTTCATAATATCTTTAGTTTGCTCAATGATTTTTCCTAACCCCTCTTTGTCTGCTAAACAATTTTTAGTCAGTTCTGTTACTATCGGCAAAACATCAACAATAAATGGAATAGTTGCAGCTGTCGCATCACGTACAAAATTAGGGTTCATACCACGAGATCGTATATTTTTTTGAACTTCTGGGTTATCCAAAAAACCTAGAATATTTTTTTCATTATCAGCAAAATATTGTGGTAAAGTCTGTTGTAAGGCAGGAGCTAGACTTTGAACAACCTGATCAATATTACCTACAATAGATGATACCATGGCTCTTTGCGTTTCTATTATTTCTTCTTTTCTTTCCGAAGATAAATTTTTATCAGTCAATAACTCTAAAGCAATATCTTGATGTTTCATATAAGACTCATAGATTACAACTACTTTAGGAGTATGATCTAATACTGTGCTACTTGCATTAATTGCAAGTAGCACAGTATCTTCAAAAAACTCTTTTGATACAAATCTAGTAAATCTATCATCTAGAAAATTCCCGGCAATTTTGGTGATTTCTTTTTGATTAACTGGATCACTTAAAAACTTAACTAAATCTTTCTTGACCACTTCTGCTACTTTGGGACTAGCAAATATTTCCAAAGCATTTTTTATAATATTACGTCCTGAGTTTTCGTTAGAAATTATTAGATTTTTATAAATTTCTTGTACTTTTTTGTTTGACTCTCCTTCCAATACACCACCTGCTAAATTTAGTGATAACGGCACCATTCTGTTAATAAATTTTTTATCTACTCCATCAAATATATCAAGACTACCTCTACTAACCTCTGTAGGTGAAATTACTGGAGCAGGTCTTAATACAGCTCTTAAAACTGGCAATACAGAATATTTAGCTATAATTTCTTCTAAGAAATCAGATTGAGTTCTATTCAGACCGGGAATATATCTCTCAAGAACTACACCACCTCCCTTGATTAGATTAGATGCATGCTCTACTTGTTCTGTTAGTAATTTTTGTCTTTCTTCAACTAATAACTTGTCACTTAATAATTTTGAACCCACTTCTTGGAATTTAAGAAAATTAGCATATAAATCTTTTATATCGAACAAGCTTTTAGCAGTTGAAGGTAATACAGTAGCAACATCAAGAAACAATGCTCCAGTTTCTTTCAAAAAACCTACCGCCATATTCGGTAAATTATCCATCATCAATTGCAATTCTGCTTGTTCAAGTGCTTCTTGCTTATTTTGCAGCTCTTGCGGAATAATTTCTTGACCATTCTGACTGAATTTACCTTTCAAATCAATCAAGTCGCTACCCACAATATTAGTATCATCATCGATGGTGGCATTAGATATATTAGCCTTAGCTAATTTTGCTGCCTGTAAACTAACCCCTTCTAACCTAGCCTTTTCTGCTTGCACTTTTTCCAATATCGCTTGCTGCAATTTTGATCTTGTAAGATCACTTTCGGTAAAATTTACTGAGGTAAAATCGGCTTGCTGAGCTTCAATACATCTCATTATACTATTCGAGAGATCAGCCCCTTGTGCATGAACTTTTTTTAATATACTATAGCTTGCATTAATTCCGTGGGCTTTGGCTCCCTCTAAAACAGCTTCGGTTAAATTAGCAAGCTTTATATTGACATCCTTTAAAATTGCATTTTTGAAATTTGCTCTCGAGGCTTCCACCATATCCAGATTGGCGTGAACAAAACTTGCCCCTTTAGCATTCATCCTTGTTAAAATAGCTTTTTTTAAATTCGCCCCATCTAGCTTAGTCAAACTATCTAACTCAGCATTCGACAAATCTAAGCATTCTGCTTCTATATCTTTCAGTATAGTATCTTTAAATTTTGCACTATGTGCTTTAGCTTCTTTCATCACAGCATTAGTTAAATCACTACCTACAACCTTACACTCAGTTAGAATAGCTTTATCTAATATTGCATGCTGCATTTGTACTTTTCGTAAATCGGCTGAAATTAAAGAAATACCTTCTAAATTTGCCTGATTAAATGTTGAATCAGCAAATTTTGCATGATCCCACTTCCCATTTTTTATATTCGCATAATCAAAATTGCAGTCACTTATCGAAACCCCTTCACCGTTAGAACGAGGCATAAAAGCATGGGCAAACCAACTTTTATCAGTAATAGTTGACTTACTTAGATTACTATTAAAAAAATTTGCGTTATCTGCTTTAACTCCTACAAAATTAGCATTATCTATTTCCGCCCCTTCAAAACTTGCTGCACTAACATCAGTGCCATTAAATTTACATCCGGATAAAACGGATCCAGAAAAAACAGCCCCTCGTAAATCCGCTCCTGAGAAATCTAAACCAGATAAATCAACTCTATTATGCCATTCATTATTGCTAGAAGCATCAACTTTACTGGAACAATCTGCAATAATTCTTGCCCCTGCTATTATTCTTATCTTCGATTGTTCTAATTTGCTTTTAGCAAAATCATTTAAACTTAAATCTTTATTGTTTTCTCTCGCCTTTAAATATTCCTCTATATCATTCCGAGCTAGAGGTACATATTGAGTTTCTTGATCTCGCTGTTCTTTAGTTGATCCTCGTACATAACCTGGATCAAAAGTACAGCTTTCACTACCAAAAATATTTTGAAAAGTTTCATGCATTGAATTATCTTTTCTCGGAAATATTTTTTTCTCAACCATTAGCTTCAGTTCTTCTTTTAACCGATCATATTGCTGATTGCCAGTTGCATACCCTCCTATTACCTTTGCTGCTTGTATATAAGTTAAATTTGCATATGCGTCATCTAGTTCTTTTGTTTTACTCTTTATAAGAGCATCCTGCTCTTTTTGGCGAACTAAATCACTTTTTATATCAGCATATTTTCTACCCAAAGAGGAAGTGGTACTGAATTTTATCCCCTCAATGTCACGCTCTTTATCCATTTGAGAATATCCTTTATAGCCATCAGAAAATCTACAATTAGCAAGGTCAGCTCCTCTAAAATCTATATTTTTTAGGATAGTATCTTCGAAATAAGCATTGTCAAAATCAACATCGCAAAATACCGCATCAGCTAAATTACAGCCTTTAAAAGCAGTATTTTTAAATATACAACCAGTAAAATCCCCATTGCTTAAATCTGTTATATTATCAGACTTACTAAAATTCCTATTAGATAAATCCGCTACTACTACATTACCATCAGCAAAATATTTGTCCTTTAAATATTGGTTAAGGTTTAAGCTTTGCTTAGGATCTTCTGCTAAAACTTTATGCTGAGCTGTAATATAACCCTCTATATCCTCATTAGTAGGACGAAACTTTTCAATCTTAACACTGAGATCATCGAAAACAGATTTTTCCTTCACCATAATTTGTACTCCCAACTACTTTTCTGTTTACCCCATAATACTATAGACTTAAAGATTTAACAACAAACGCTCTGGATTCTCAATCAATTCTTTTATTTTTACAAGAAAAGTAACTGCTTCTTTGCCATCAATAATACGATGATCATAAGATAAAGCTACATACATCATGGGACGTATTTCTATCTTACCATTAACCACTACTGGTCTTTCTTCAGTCTTGTGAAGACCTAAGATACCTGATTGAGGAGGGTTAATAATAGGAGTTGATAATAGTGAGCCATAAACTCCACCATTGGAAATAGTAAATGTTCCACCTGATAAATCAGACATAGATAATTTTCCTTCTCTAGCCTTTTTACCCAAACCAGCAATTTCTTTCTCAATACCAGCAAAGCTTAATTTATCAGCCTGCCTAACTATTGGTACTACTAGCCCCTGCTCTGTCCCTACTGCAACACCAATATCATAATAATTCTTATACAAAATCTCATCCCCTTCTATCTCGGCATTTACCGAGGCTACTGCTTTCAGAGCTTCAATAGTAGCTTTTACAAAGAATGACATGAATCCCAGCTTGACACCATGCTTCTTCTCGAACCCTTCACGATACTGCATACGCAAATTAATAACTTTCAACATATCAATTTCATTAAAAGTCGTTAGAATAGCTGCGGTATTTTGTGATTGTTTCAAACGATCTGCGATAGTTTTACGAAGACGAGACATTCTAACACGCTCAACCGCTCCTTCATCTGCCAACACAACATTTGTTATAACAGGTGACTCAGTTTCTTTTATAGATGAATCTTTTGTCGATGAGTTATTTATAAACTCTAATACATCTCCCTTGGTCACTCTACCATCTCTACCAGTACCTTTTATGTCATCTAATGGCAGTTTATTTTCACTCACTAATCTTCGCACAGAAGGTGGCGGAGTAATACTGTTTACATTTACAGGCTGTTGTTGTAGCTCTTTGCCTGATGTACTCTTCTCTGATGTGCTAGGCAAAGCTACAGCAGCAACTGCTCCTTCGGTAATTTGTCCGACGCTCTCACCGACAGATACCGTATCCCCCTCATTCTTAAATATTTTACTTATTACCCCAGATGAAACCGCATTTACTTCCAACGTAACTTTCTCTGTTTCAAGTTCTAACAGTAGCTCGTCTACTTTTACCACATCTCCTTGTTTTTTATGCCATTTAGCAATAGCCGCTTCTGATACAGACTCTCCAAGGGATGGAACTATAATTTCAATACTCATATTATTTTATTCTCCGATATATATTCTATATTAACCTGAATTCGATATAACAAATTATTCCAAATTCTGTTATATATATAAATATAACAGATTTTTTTAATCCACTAATAGCTGTATTCATTATTTTCGCAATATTGCTTATTTTTTTTATTTCTAATCGTTTTTTGAATTGCCGTGTCGCCGCAAAGCAGCTCCTCGCTAATAGACGCTTGGGTTGCATATATGTCATTGCGAGCGAACGTACGTGAGCGTGGCAATCCACAAGAAAATAGCAAAAAAATCCGTGAACGCTCACTACGCTACTACCCGCAATAACGAAGTATAGCTAATCGAGTTAGCCTATTATCTCCTGCTGGCTTTTCTGTTTCTTATCCATCTCAGCAAATACATCTTCCCACGATCCAACAGTTGCAGCTTTGGTATATTCGGTCACCCTTGTTTCAAAGAAATTACTATGCTCAGTACCATTTAAGATTTCATCAAGCCAAGGTAGCGGATTAGTATCAATTAAATAAACCTCTTTAAGTCCAAGCTGCATTAATCTGCGATCAGCAATATAACGAATATATTGCCTTACTTCTCTAGATGTTAACCCCTCAATACCACCAACTTCAAATGCTAGCTCAATAAAGGCATCTTCAAAATGGACAATAGTAGTACACGCCTCATAAATACGACCACGAACCTCCTCAGTCCATACTTCAGGGTTTTCTCTAATAAAAGTTTTAAATAACATAATGATTGAATCAGTATGTAACGTCTCATCCCTTACTGACCAACTAATGATTTGCCCCATACCTTTCATTTTATTAAAACGAGGGAAATTAAGCAAGATGACAAATGAAGCAAATAGTTGTAACCCTTCAGTAAATGCTCCAAATACCGCTAAAGTAGTAGCAATATCTTCTTTCGTTTCTACCCCAAAACGCTGCATATAGTCATATTTATCTTTCATTTCTCTATATTTAAGAAATGCTGAATATTCAGTTTCTGGCATACCCACAGTATCAAGCAGATGAGAATAAGCAGCAATATGAATTGTTTCCATATTAGAAAATGCTGATAACATCATCAATACTTCCGTTGGCTTAAACACCCTGGAGTAATGTTTCATATAACAATTATTTACTTCAATATCAGCTTGAGTAAAGAAACGAAATATTTGAGTTAATAAATGCTTTTCTCCAGGAGTTAAATTATATTTCCAATCCTTTAGATCGTCAGCTAGCGGCACTTCTTCTGGTAACCAATGAATTCGTTGTTGAATATGCCACGCTTCATAAGCCCATGGATAAGAAAACGGTTTATAGATTGGACTAGCATCAAGTAAAGACATATTATATTTCCTTTTTTAAGTTTATTTGACTTTTTAATTTATACACGTCATTGCGAGCTAACGTATGTGAGCGTGGCAATCCATGAAGCTTGTTATATGGATTGCTTCTTGGCTTACGCCTTCTTGCAATGACACCAAATCTGCTGCACCCTTTTACTCATAGTAGAATCACCAAATTTTAAATTGTCAATTGATGTTTGCTCCAGAGCATGCACCAATAACCTATTATTTGATGATATGTCAAGTGTTACAGTTCCTGGTGTAAGGGTAATAGAATTAGCGTATATTACACGACTAGTATCGTTTCTCTGTTCTGAATCAACCCACTCAAAGACTGGTTGTAAATTCAGATTCTTACACCAAATAATCTTCATTACTCCTAAGCTAGATAGCATTATTTCTTTAATTAGCCAAATAAAATATAGTATAGAATGATAATTTAAATAAGCCCTACTTGGAATTAAATTGAGCTTTATCGCAAAAAGATAAGCTATACTGACAATAGTTGAGGAAATCAACAACGTGAAAATATCAGTAGGTAAACCTGTTAGACCAAACAATATTAATAACAACATAATTAAAGTAAAGATTTTAGTGGGCATCATATCCTTTTCCACCTCTAACAGTTGATGTAAATGGTAAAAAGAGCATTACCATAAAAAATAACGCACTTATAATACCAAATATGCTATTTATCGCAATGACAAATGCTTCCTTATTTATATTATTGGCTAATAAAAAATACGAGACCTTTTCCGGGTCAACCACTTTGCCATCTAATAATTGCCCCATAAACTGTAACTTCATTAGAGCGGAAGGTGAAGTGGATGAAATATTCTCATTTAGATATTGACTAAAAATCTTAGTTTTATCTGTAAGAAGAGTGCTAATAACTGCAATACCAACGGCTCCTCCAAGATTACGAGTAAGATTATATAATCCACTAGCATTCCCCACCTTGTCTTTACTCATACTCTCTAAAGCAAGATTATTGGTGGGTAAAAAGCAAAACATCATCGCCAGTCCTCTAATAAATTGCGGTAAGAAAAACTCAACAAATTTAGCATCAGCTGTTAAAAAACTATTTAAATAGCATCCTAAACTAAACATAGCAAGACCAATAGCCAGCATAATTCTTAAATCCACTCCAGACCCAAGCATCCTTCCGGCAAGTGGAGCCGATAGAAATTGCCCAATACCCGTAACCATCATAGTAAAACCAATTTGTACAGTATTAAAACCAGCTATGATAAATAAAAATAAAGGTAATAAATATACTGCACCGTAGAGTCCTATACCTATAACAAAAGAATAAATACAACCAAAAGCAAAATTTTTGTTAACAAAAACTGTTAAATCTAAGATTGGATTAAAAAATGTTAGTTCTCTAATAACTAACGTAATGAACCCAACAGCAGTCAGGATGATAAGGAATAATATCAAGCTATTCTCTGTCCAACCTTTTTTATTTCCTTCTTCTAAAACATATTGCAAAGAGGCAAGAGTAATAGTCAGCAAAATAATGCCAAGAAAATCAAAATTCTTAAGCAAATCGTAATTAGGTTGATCAAAATCAGCATATAAATATACGATCACACAAACAAAAATACCAGGTATTACATTGAGTAAAAACATAAAATGCCAAGATAAATATTCAGTAATGTAGCCTCCAAGTGTTGGACCAAGTGTGGGAGCCATCGTCACGACTAACCCTACTATCACTGCAACTGCTGGACGTTTTTCAACAGGAAAAATTATAAATATTGTACTAAAGACTGTTGGTATCATTGCCCCACCAAAGAATCCTTGTAAAGCTCTAAAAATAATCATTGTTTCTATGTTGGTTGCTAATGAACATAGGATACTCATGACAGTAAAGCCTAAAGCAGCAATAAAATAAGAAATTCTAGTAGAAAGAAGTCTCGCGGTAAAACCAGTTATTGGGATTATAATTACTTCCGCTATAAGATATGAAGTTTGAACCCAGGATAATTCATCGCTAGAAGCAGAAAGCCCCGCGGCAATAACTGATAAAGAACTGGCAACAATTTGAATATCCAATATTGCCATAAACATTCCGACTGTCATTGCAAAAAATGCAAGTAACTGCTTGTTTGATAATGGGGGAGAAGGAATAGCTTGTTGTGTGAGCATTAGCTAGTTGATCGAAGGAATTAAATACTACCAATTATAGCATAGTGTGTATATCACAAAAGTAACAATCTTACAAGCATAAAAACTAAAAAATATATATTTTAGTGAAATTACTAGTAGGAACTAATAGAATAGATTATAATATACATGTGTATAAAATAACTAATTGGTTATAATATGTCCAAGAGAAATAAAAAAGCTAATTCTTTAAATAAAACAATACAAAATATTGATAAAGAATTTGAAAAAGCATATGACGACTTAGATAAGGGATTATCTAAAGTTGAAGAAGTGGCGGATATATTCAATGATTCCTTAGATAGAATAGTTGGCTCTGTTTCTGAGCAGGAAGTAAATAAATTGCTAGAGGAAATGCAATCTGAAGTTAATTTAGAGCAGAAAAATGCAGAATTGGAGAAACAAAAAGATCAAGAATTATATGCTAGACTTGACGCTCTAAGAGATTCAAGACCTACGAAAGAAGCATTAAAAAATCCTGCACCAATGCTAACCGACGAAGAATTATATGCTAGACTGGAAAGGTTGAAAGAGCCAATACCTACGGAAGAAGCGTTAAAAAATCCTGCACCAACACCAACTGTCGAAAAGCCACAACAGAAAGTTTATAGATCACAAGATAATCAGACTAAACAACCTCAGTCGATAAAACCAACAACGACACTAGTTAATAAAGTAGCTGCCCGCCCAAAGGATACTAAGTTAGAGACTAACTCTCCTGCAACATCGCCAGAGCCATTAGTTAAAGAACCATCCAAACCCGACAAGAGTGATAGAGATACTTTACCACTATCAACAACAAAAGCTAAACAAACAGGTTGGTTTGCAAAAATTGTAAATACTGTTATAAATGTTATTGTTGATAATATTAAAGGACTCTTTGGTAATTCACAAATTCAAGATGCTCCGCCTAAGCAGCAGAGCAAACAAGTGATATTAGAGAAACTGCAAGCAGATGTTAAAAAGCTAAGGGAACCATTAGCAGCACTTAAAGAGGTACAAGAAGCAAGAAAGCAAGCATTAAAGGTAAAAAGAATGCAGCGGATTTTGCAAAAGGCTGGACCGGATTTGCAAAAGGCTAGGCAAAGAAAAGCACTATCTGGCACTCCAACAAGATTACCAACAAAGTCACCAGTAACTATGAAAAAGCCTGGTAATATTAGATAGACTCTTTCCCGAGGAGGCTGCTTGCAATAACTAAAGTAATTCTATATTTGGCTCTTTTTGGCTGTGAATAAACATGATTTTTTTACAATAGGTACACTAGGCACTTGGCGAGCAGATTTTTCATTCATCATAAGCACCAACAAAATGCTTCGCATTGTGTATATAGTCAATTCAGGAGAAGTTGGTGACGTCGTCACTCGTCGCTCGCCTATTACTTACAGGCGTCGCTCCATCGCTCCTAGCCCCAAATTCTCCTGAATTGACTATAACATAAACAAACTGTTACCGGTGAACTATCAACCACAAGGTGTAGAGTTTGAGATTGTCCTGTGTTAAAGTTTAAGTTAGCCGAGTTCGTTAAGAGTTGTTAATTGGCGTTTATGCACCATAGCACTCTGAAAAAGTGTCTTCCGTATGACCAATTAATAGTAGTTCCGTCAGTTTTAGATCATTTTGCAGCTCATCATTTGATACTTGCTCAGAGTTATTTTTTGGCATTTGTTGATTAACTGACAAATTGTTAATGTCTTCTACCTTATCTAAAGATAAATTTTTATCTTTACTATGCATATTTTTTGCTTCAGCGATGAGTGAGACTATTACTTCTTTATTAGTTTCTGGGATAAGCTCTACAGGAGTTTTATTGCTAATATTTTTTATAGTTAATAAATCAAGTGCTGCAGGAATTTTTAATAATTCTTTTATTACCTCAATATTTCCTTCCTTACAAGCAAAATGTAAAGGAGTGTTTTTATAAATATCCTCAGCATTTATGTCTGCCCCATTCTCTAGGAGAATTTTCACAACATTAATATTTCCTGCATAACAAGCCTTATGTAAAGCAGTGATGCCATTTACAGGACGATTTATATCTATTCCTTGTTTTTTAAATGTACATAGTAATTGCCCAAAAGAAGGTGTAAACTGCTGATCTGTTGTGGTAGCACATAAATGTATCAACCTACCAATTGCAAAGATTTGTAACTGTTCTTGCTATAATTTACTTACAAAATTGACTGCATTGGTAATGTTCGCATATTTAAACATACCCTTAAATCTTTCTGCTTCTTTTACAAAAAAATCATTACAAGGCTTTGTTAAATCATTTTCTGCAGAAAGAGTTTTAAGTACATCTGCCATTTTGTTCTTTTTAAGCATACGGCTAGACTTAAACTTTTTTGTTGCACCATTAGCCCATATCTTGTTGAAAGTAGCTGCTGCAAAATTCTCCTGGAAATCCCGAATGAATTGTTGATATGGTGTTAAATCCTTCTCCTTTAGGTAACGTTCTAATGAAGCCCTCATTGCATAATCGCTTAATTGTGTGCTTGAAGATGATTTACTTTCTACATGAGTAACTAAAATAGAATTATTATCAAGTTTTCTTGCTGCCTTATTGGCAGAGCCGCTATAGCATGACCATAAATGTATATATAAAGGACACTTCGCTATTTCTTTAATTCCTTTAAGTACTTGCTCTGTTAACGACATGTTTTTTGAATGCATATGTTAATGTCTATATAATGCTGCTTATTATTTGCACGGTAACCATGAGCATTAATATCAATACGAGTATCTTTAGTTATTTTAAAATTGTTCTGTTTTAAAGTGGATTCAATATTTTTTACGCTTATTGCAGTTGAACCATCACCTATTATTAGACAATCATTTCTTCCATTAAACAGAGCCTTAATCTCTTTAGATATAGATATATCAGGTCCTACAATAAGCAGTGCTTTTAACGCCTTTGGTTCTTTTGGGCTTGTCATATAATTCCTTTATATTTAATTGATAACCGTAACAAACGGATTTATCAAACTTTGCCTAATTATATGGAATATTTATAAAATTGCAAGCATTATTTTTATAAAAAAGTGAAATACGATGTAAAAATATCACAAAACTTGATGCAAATTATGATTTTTTATGATATAAAAACTTCCCTACAATACAGATACTACAGGGGATTATATGCGAAAAGTAGATAAAGCAGAATTGCATATAATAACTGCCAACAGCACTGAAATTATAACATTTTCTAAGACTGCACTAAGCTTTTATCTTGGCTCCTAACATCCTTTCACTAAAATAGCCATGACCTCTGAGAATGAAGGTAATTATATCGTCCTACCCTGGAACTTAGATAACCGAGTTGGTAGAGATAATCTGAAAAATCTAAAAAATAATGAAAACAGCTATTAGTGAATCAAAAAAATCTGTTATATTTATAGATATAACCGAATTTGGAATAACTTGTTATATCGAATTTAGGTTATTTAAAAACTACAAGTAAATTATAAAAAATAAAGGAATTAAGGATTATGTCGTATCAATATGTTTATGTTATGAATGGTTTAAGTAAGACCATTAATGGTAAACAAATTTTAAAGGAAACTTATTTGTCCTTCTTACCAGGGGCGAAAATTGGTATTATTGGTCCAAATGGTGCTGGTAAATCTACTCTTCTAAAAATCATGGCAGCTATTGACAAAGAATATGATGGTGAGGCTTTTGTCGCTAGTGGGGTTAGAGTTGGTTATTTAGCTCAGGAACCATATCTTGACCCTACCCTGAATGTTTTTAATAATATTATGGAAAGTTTAAATGATAAGAAGGCATTAATTGATGAATTTAATGAAATAAGCAATAAATTTGCTGAAGAAATGTCAGATGATGAAATGAATGAACTTCTAGCAAAACAGGCTGATTTACAAGAAAAAATAGATAGTTGTGATGCTTGGAGCTTAGAGCGGGAAATAGAGATTGCTATGTTTGCATTAAGGTGTCCAGATAAAGATGCTGATGTTACAAAAATCTCAGGTGGAGAGAAAAGGCGAGTGGCATTATGTAAACTTTTGCTGGAAAAGCCTGATATGTTATTACTTGATGAACCGACAAACCACTTAGATGCTGAATCGGTCTCTTGGCTAGAAAATTATTTAAAGAATTATAAAGGTACAGTAGTAGTTATCACCCATGATCGATATTTTCTTGATAATGTAACAGATTGGATATTAGAAGTGGATCGTGGTAGATGTGTTCCATGGCATTCTAATTACACAGCTTGGCTTGAGCAAAAGCAAGCAAAATTAGAAAATGAAGATAAAGAAGAAGATGATAGGAATAAACAATTAAAACGAGAACTTGAATGGATACGTCAATCACCAAAGGCAAGGCAATCAAAAAGCAAGGCTAGAATCACCGCCTATCAAGATCTGTTGATCAAACAAAAAGAACAAAGATCAAGCGTGGCACAAATTATTATACCTAATGGTCCACGCCTAGGCGATTTAGTTATAGAAGCAGAACATATAGCAAAGAGATATGATGATAAGGTGCTGTTATCAGATTTTAGCTTTAAGATTGTTCCAGGAGCAATTGTTGGTATTATAGGTCCAAATGGTGCTGGTAAATCTACCTTATTTAACATTATCACTGGTAAAACTAGCCCAGATAACGGCTCTATTAAATTAGGACAGACTGTTAAACTTGGTTATGTTGATCAATCAAGGGATAGTTTAGATGATAACAACACTGTGTGGCATGAAATTTCCTCAGGTCTTGAGGAACTACAACTTGGTTCTAGATCAATGAAAAGTCGAGCTTATTGTGCAGCCTTTAATTTTAGGGGTGGCGACCAACAAAAGAAAGTAGGACAACTTTCTGGAGGTGAACGTAATAGAGTACACATAGCTAAATTACTAAAAGAGGGGGCTAACGTTATATTACTTGATGAACCATCAAATGATCTTGATGTTGATACATTACGAGCCTTAGAAGATGCAATTTTAGATTTTGCTGGATGTGTATTAGTAATAAGCCATGATCGTTGGTTTTTAGACAGAATAGCAACACATATTATTGCTTTTGATAAAGATGGAAATGCTACGTGGTTTGAAGGAAATTACCAAGATTATCATGATTATATGATTAATTTAACAGGTGAAAATATTATTAATCCTAAATATCGTCATAAAAAGTTAGTATAAAATATGTCTCTGGGAGAAATATTAGTGGTTATGTTAGTAGCAATGATAGTAACAAAGCCAGAAGATATTCCTATTATTATAAAAAAAATCCAAGAATTTAAATTATACTGCTCAGCTGTCAGAAATCAGGCACTAACCTATATTACAAAAGACTTAAAAATTGATAACGATATTGACATTTTGAAGGATAATGCTGAGCAGTTGAATTTTTATTTAGAAAAAATCATTAATATCCAAGGATATTATGATGGTAATTATACCCTAAATGAACTCAAAGCAAAATATGATAAGCTTATAAAAATAAAAGGTACAGAATATGGAAATATGATGGAAGATCATAAAAAATAATAGACTTCTTTCATAACTCGCTTCTGCTAGGGAATTTGTAGGAGACACGGAACGCAGCCTTGCTGCGTATTGCTCTGCAGTTTTGATAGGCACAAACCTCATATTAGGTCTTGCTACTGCCTCGCATATTGCTTCGCTCTCTGCTTGATCATTTTTATTAGTTTTAACATAAGGCTTAACAAATTGTGGAGCCATTAGTTTTACATTATGACCTAATTTTGTTAATTCTCTTGCCCAATAGCTAGAACCACCGCAAGCTTCTATGCCTATCAGGCACTT
>CAJYCV010000007.1:0-55565 GCA_913698435.1 Pseudomimeciton antennatum
ATTATCGGGTAGGTCCATACATGGATTGCTTCGTCGACCTAACTCGCTCCTCGCTAATAGACGCTTGGCGATCAGATTTTTTTATTCATCACAAGAAAATAGCAAAAAAATCGTGAACGCTCACATCTAAACTACAACTGTGGTATTAGAATATATGCTAAAACATATACATGAGCGGGATATGATAAAGCTTTGGGAAGAATTTCTACAAAGGTTTAAATTAGAGATATTAATTGATAAAGAGAATGGTTATATTTACTTAAGATCGTTTTTATGGTACACTGACACAAAATTACCTGAGGCAAGACAATCAGAATTAGAAGAGCTACTAGCTAAGTATTTGTCAGAAGAAGAAAAAGGGAACATTATGAGAACTATTGCACAAAAATATATTGAGGAAGGTGAAGTCAGAGGTAAAGCGGGAGAGAGAATAACAGTGGCTAAAAACCTCAAAAGAGCTGGAATATAGATTGAGATAATATCTCAATCTACTAGGTTAACTAAAGAGCAAATTGAAGAATTAGAATAAATATTTTTGCAAATAGACCTACCGTTACTGATTTATAATTCATTTATAATAGAATTTAAAATAATAATATGTCGATAGAAAAAGAGCGATATTTAAATATAATATACAAATCTCCAGTAATTTTTAGAATAAAAGAAGTAGCACTTCCTGCATTCAGATTCTTTGAGATAGAAGCAACAAAGAAACATCCTAGGATACAAATTGAGGTTGACGATAAAACAATAATAAAAGATATGATTGATTGTTGCGGGGAAGCTCTCTACAGTCTATTTCAAGATGAAAAAAAAGAAAAACATAATATACGAGGTTGGTCAACAGGATATATATTAGGCTTTCTTTCATCCAGTTTATGGACTCATTGGAATGCCGAATATTTATACCCTGAAACTGAAGAATATAAGAATTTAATGTTTTTAATATCCATTTATTTATATAGTAAAATGGACTATCAATACAATTATCAACTGACTTTTAAAATACAAAAAATTTATGATTATTTTATGTCTCATAAATCTGATTTTAATTCTATCGCTAATACTGGAGATAATTTGATATCTTTAGAAAATTTTAAAAAGAAAAAAGGGGTTCCTGATAATCAAAAATTTGCTAATTCATTCATTAATTATTTAGAATCCTTGCTATTACAAGAGCATGATAAAATTTTCAAGAAAATTTCTGTAGGGAAAGATAATAATTTGCAAAATATACGAAATCTCTTTAACTCTGATGAAATAAATGAATTAATAAAATTTGCTGAACAACAATCACAGTAATATATTTAAATATGATAAGTTGTGGTTGTGGCAATCCATTATTTTTGGATTGCTTCTTGGCTTAAGCCTCCTCGCAATAACAGTATGATGGGTGCTTATTCAGTACTAATTCAAGTTAATTCACTATATAAATAATTACTATGAAAAAATTTAAAAATATTGCTGTTTATGGTGGTGGTAGTTGGGGAACTGCACTAGCCTGTCAGGTGGCAAGATGCTATGAGGAAGTTCCGATATTGGTACGCGAGAATAATATTATTGATGAAATGTTAAATAATAGAACTAATAGCAAATATCTTGGCTCTGACATTACATTACCTAATAATATAATTCCTTGTAGTAATCTGCCATATATCTTAAATAAAGAAGTAATAATTATTGCGGTACCATCTTTTGCTTTCCAGGAGACTTTGGAGATATTAAAAGATGCTGGGATATCTGAAAGCGTAGCATTATTAGTTGCAACTAAAGGGTTTGGTAGAGACCCTACGGAGTTATTATCTGATAAAGTAAAAGCCATATTACCAGCTAATCCTTTAGCCTTCATAGCTGGACCTAACCTAGCTAAAGAAGTTGCTCAAGATTTATTAACTTCAGTAACCATTGCCTCTTTAGATGTTGATCTTGCTAGACGACTAGCAATTAGTTTAGCATCACCACAATTTAAGGTTACCATAACTGACTATGTGGTAGTGATGCAAGTGGCATCGGCTGTTAAAAATATTATAGCGATAAAGAGTGGTTGGTATGATGCAAAAGGCTATGGACAGAATGCGAAAGCCGGTCTTATAACTCAAGGGCTTCAAGAAATAAAAATTTTATCTGAAGCAATTGATGGAGAGCTTGAGGATGCTTCTATTTTATGTGCTCCAGGTATATTGGGGGATTTGGTACTAACTTGCTACTCTAAAGAATCACGAAATACTAGATTTGGTTATGAACTGGGTAAGAATTTAGATGTTGAAAATTTTTTAAATCAAAATTTATACTTAGCGGAGGGGCGAGAATCTGCTAAACTGGTACTGGATCTCATAAGAAAATATAAGCTAGTATTGCCTGTTATTGAGTCAGTAATTGCAGAACTAAAAATAGTATGAAATTTTTTAGACAATTATCACCAATAGTTAGTAAAATAATATTATTAGAATTTTGTTTGTTATTAGTAATTTTCCCGCTAGAAAATTTTAGAATTAATACAGAAACTGTTATTTTCCCATCTTTTGAAATAAGTTTACTTTACTATTTTGCTACATTTTATCATGTTGGTTTTTGGCTAATATTTTTAGTAGGAATAATTTTTGACCAATTATATTCTATGCCAATTGGCACAAATTCCTTGGTTCTTATAACTGCTCACATAATTTTACAATTCACCGGGAAATTTTTTATAGTTAGAAGCTACTTAACAAATTTTCTAATTTTCTGGTTCTATTATTTTTTTATATTACATTTTAGGTATTTGCTAATTTTAACTAAAGGCTTATCTTCCCAAGGGTATCTTACGATGTTAGTACACTATCTAATTACGATATTCTCCTATAATTTGCTACGAATTCCACTTGATAAGGCATTATTTCCCAAACGTCATTACGAGGAGGTGTAAACCTCAACCGTCATTGCGAGGAGGTGTGAGCCGACGAAGCAATCCATTTTTGGTTACTTTTATGGATTGCTTCGTCGACCTACGGTCTTCTTCACAATGACATTTTTTTTAGATTTATAATTGCTTCGTTGAGCGATCTACTTCTTGCTAATAGACGGCAGTATAGCTAATTGGGTAAGCTATAGTTTACTAATTTCAAAAAGTCTGTTGTATATGATCGTAAGAAGTGCGATAATATAGCAATGATTAACATAGTTATTTGATTTTTATGAGATTAATAAAGTTCTTCTTGCTTATTATATGTTCTTTTTTGATAGTTAGTTGTGGTAAACAGTCTCAAGAAAAGAGCTTAATAGTTGCAACTTCTGCAGATAACCCTCCTTACGAATTTATCCAGAATGGGCAGATAGTAGGATTTGATATTGATATTATTAATGCTATAGGAGAAAAATTAGAGAAAAAAATTATAATTAAAAATTTTGATTTTAATGGCTTACTTGCATCCTTGGCTAGTGAAAATGTTGATATAGTGATCGCTGGATTAACAGTGACCGAAGAGCGTAAAAAACACATTAGCTTTTCAGCTCCTTATGTAACAACTAACGTATCAGTATTATATAGATCAACAGATGATTTAAAGAGTGTTGAAGACTTGGATAATAAAGTCGTTGGCGTGCAACTCGGTACAACATGGGCGGTGATAGTTCAGGATTTATCCAAGCAGTTTAATATTAGAACAAATTATTTGTTGAATAATTTAATGCTAGTCGAAGAATTAAAGTCAAAAGTTATAGATGTGGTGGTACTAGAGGAATCGCAATCTAAGAAATTCATTGAGAATAATCCTGATCTTGCTAGTTTTAGTTTAACAGAGTTTTCATCTAAACTTGCTATCGCTATGCCAAAAGATTCTGAACTTGTTGAAATTGTCAATAAAGCTATTAGTGAGTTAAAGGAAGATGGGACAATTAGTCGTATTACTAAAAAATGGCTTCAATAGTGAATTCTGAACAATTTAAACAAGCTCTTAGCACTTTACCTACTGGTGTTACTATTATCACTACTTTATATAATAATAAGCTATTTGGTTTCACTGCAGACTCTTTTACCTCGGTTTCTTTGTTACCACCATTGGTATCGTTTTGTCTTGATAAAAAATCCTTCAGTATTAGTGCTTTTGTTGGTAGTGAGTATTTTGCTGTTAGTATATTAGCCGAAAATCAAGAGGATATATCTAGACATTTTTCTAAGTTTAATACTGATAAATTTGCTGGTATTTCGTATGATTTGGGACAAATTACTAATTGTCCTTTGATTGAAGGGGCAGTTTGCCATATTGAGTGTAACAAGTTTAATCAATATGAAGCAGGGGATCATGTCATATTTATTGGTAAAGTGGTAAGTACTGTGGTGACTAGTAGTTTAAAACCACTAGTACATTGTTTAAGACAATATAGAGGGTTAAAATGAGTGTTTCTATAGGTATTTGTGGTGCTACCGGTAAAATGGGACAGATAATAATTCAAAAAATAAAGGGACTTAATAGTTGTACGCTTTCCGCAACATTTTCTAGGCAAAATAACATGGATGTTCTTGCTGAGTTCTGTCAGAATTCTGAGGTGATTATCGATTTTTCTAGTAGCGAGATATTGGAAAAATTGCTTGATTATGCTATTAAGTACAACAACAAATTAGTTATTGGTACTACTGGTCTGACTAACTATCAACTTGATCGTTTACATGAAGTTTCCAAAAGTTTAGCAATATTCTATTCGGCTAATATGAGTTTAGGAGCGAATTTACTGGCGATACTGGCAAAAAAGGCAGCAGAAATTTTAGATAATACGTACGATATAGAGATTTTAGATTGTCACCATCGTATGAAAAGAGATGCACCGTCTGGTACGGCTATAATGTTAGGTAAGGCTGTGGCAAAAGTTAGAAATTTAGATTTTAATAAATGTGCGATATTTGATCGTACTGTAAAAGATCAAAGACAGGTTGGCGAAATTGGCATTGCTTCCATTAGGGGAGGGCATTTACATGGAGAACATCAGGTGTTATTTTTAGGGGATAACCAAACCCTTACTCTAAAACATCAGGGGTCAAGAGAGTCCTTTGCTGATGGGGCAATTCAGGCTGCCATCTGGATATCTGATAAACCGCCTGCTCTTTATTCAATGAGCGATATGTTGCCATCTCTGCAAAAGTTTTAACAATTAACAAATATTTGTATTATTTACAGCTGTACATATTGACATAAAGCCCTAATAGTAGTATAATTACGTGATATTGATGAATAATTATAGGAGTCACGATGTCTCGTAGGTGTGAGCTTAGTGGGGTTGGTGTTTTACACGGTAATAAAGTGTCGCACTCGCAAAGAAAAACTAGAAGACGCTTTGAGCCAAATCTAAGAGTGGTAAGGTTTGCAAGTGATCTCACTGGGCAAGAATATAAGCTTTCGGTAAATGCTAAATGTCTACGTTCTGTTGAGAAGGTAGGTGGTTTTGATGAATATATGCTTAAAATATCAAGTGATATACTTTCAGATAAAGCTCAAGTAATTAAAAGAAAGATAGCTGAGAAAAAAGTTGGTGCTGCATTATGAAAGCTGGAATACATCCAAAATATAAAAAGTTTAAAATTATTATTAGTAATGATGTTTTTGAGACAAATTCCGGTGGTTATGCAGAAGAAATTTTGATGGATGTTGATTATAGGAAACATCCAGCATGGACTAAAGAATCTGGAAATGTTGTTAACCAATCTAACAAAAATGTCAGCGACTTTAACAAAAAATTTGCTGGGCTTAGTTTCGGTAAGAAGGTTTAAGCAAGTTCTGCTTGTTCCAGAGATTGGCTATATCTTTAATGATATCTGTTATGGTATCCTTGTGGAATGTAAGCGTTCACAGATTTTTTTGCTATTTTCTTATGAATAAAAAATCTGCTCGCCAAGCGTCTATTAGCGAGACCATGTAGTGGTCGTGGCAATCCATAAAGCTTGTTATATGGATTGCTTCTTGGCTCACGCCTTCTAGCAATGACGTCTTGTATTTTAACTTTTTTCCGTGAACGCTCACTGTGGAATCGGAGACCAAAGGTTTTGTAGTATTGCAGACTTTGTCAGTATGGGAATGATGCGTATCATTTTTACTAATTAAGTAAATAAGAATATCTATTATCGTGGGGTGGAGCAGTCTGGTAGCTCGTCAGGCTCATAACCTGAAGGTCGTTGGTTCAAATCCAACCCCCGCAACCAATTTATAATGCTATTGTTATAGTTAAATTTTGTATAGTTGGAAACAGTATCAAAAAGTAGAATAATGTCTCATGATTCTATAGTGTTTCTATTGTTTATATTGGGCTTAATAACTGGATTTATTGGCACTAATACTGGTGGTAGTGTTCTTGTTACTGTTCCAATAATGATTTGGTTAGGCATTTCCCCACAATCTGCCATTGCAAGTGCTCGAGTTGCATCCATTGGCACAATGGTAGCAGGATTAAGGCAATTTTATAAAAATGGGAAAGTGGATTTTTATCTTGCATTCAGAGCTTCTTTTTTAGGGGTTGTAGGAGCTTGTATAGGAGCTTATCTTATTGTCTATATTTCTTCATACATTGCAGAAAAAGCAATAGGTATTGTAACGCTTTTTTTGTTGTTTATATCAATAAGTAGAAAAAAAACTACAACAAATATACTTTATAAAAATCCTAATGTATATTTAAAAGAGTTTATAGGGTATTTTCTTTTTATTTTTGCAGGAATGTTAGGGGGGTTTTTTGGTGGTCAGGCAATTATTGCAACCTACATTTTTTCTATTTTTTTTAATAAAAGCATATCAGAATCTGTCGGAACAAGAAAAGTTAATGGATTATTGGTATCTTTTTTTGCTATATTAATTTATGGTGTACATAATCTGATTAATTGGGTTTTTAGCATTTCGCTTATTCTTGGAACATTAATAGGTTCTACATTCGGAGCTAAATACGCTCTTAAAAAAGGGGATAAGTGGATAGAAAATCTTTTTAACATTGTAGTTATTGTTTTATCTTTAAATATGATATTTTGAGTAAATGGAAAATGGAAAAGGCATATGATTTTTTGAAACCTCTTTATATATCGTCTAAACCTAGGAAATTTGGAATTACTGTTGTTAGTGAAAAAGCAAAATCTTTTATGGAAGCACAGTATTTTATTGAAACGGTAGGAGAAATTGTTGATTATGTAAAATTTCCAGATCATGCGGGGTTAATGTGGAGATATTCTCCTCAAGAAATACGCCTTAAATGATAGGCGACAATGACCAGGTTTTGTAAACATTTCTCTTTGATGTGAAAATTTATAGGTGTTTTCGCTAAGCAAGAACCGTAGTATGGTACATATTGCGAACCTTAAACCAGTTTAGATTGGAGATTTTACAGATTACTTTAAAGCCTAGTTATTTTATAGCATCTAGCTTTTTTGCTATTTCTGTAAGTGTTAACGAGTTGCCTTCTTCTACTAAACGACGGAACGTTGATAAATTATGGGTTTTATGACCAGATCATTTCTGGTAGAGTTCTTTCGCCTTTATATCTCTAGTTTGTTTATTTAATATAATCTACTCATGGATTATTGACCGACTAATTTTAAAAGTCTTGCATGTCAGCTCTACTTTCTTAGAGTTCTCATAATAATGGGATTGTTGTCAGATGAAGATTTTTTGAATCAGTTTTAGGGCGGGTACCCGCAAAACCGTAGCGTACTCGAATGTACGTGAGGATTTGAGGATGTACACGACGCCAAAATGATCAAAAAAAATCATCTGGCAACAGTCCCATAATCTATCGCTCTAGAACGTAAATTATAACTGTATGGTGCCGCCATATTGCTATATCTATCATTATAACTAATATGAACCTATATGTTAAGTGCTATAACTAGAAAACCCCAATTTCAGATTAACTTAGTTAATCCGAAATTGGAATAATAATGTAAACAATCAGGTTAGAAGCGGTTCGTCGCCTGATTGTTAAAATAATAAAAATGGCTAATAATCTTATTTTTCAGATTAAAAATAAGATTATTAGCTAAAAATTAGGTTAAAATGCATTCGTAGAACCGCTTCAAGAATGCATTTTTCCTTTCTGGAAAATATCTATTCTTGGTAACGTTTTTTTTGTTGTTCCATCAGGACGTTACCATTTCTTAACCTTTTTGTTTACTAATTTCTTCCATTTCTTTATTTAGGTGTACAGAACCTAGTGAATTATTGAATATTGTTTTTATTAACAAAAATAAAAATATTTTAATAAAAAATTAGTTGACTATTTAATTCAGGTTATGTTTAATCATAATTATAGGTACTGCAACCAAAACTTAAACATGGTGAAAACATGATATATGGCAGGTGATTTTGATGAAGATAAAGAGAAGAAGAAAGACAATACAGATTTTGCTCAGATAATGAAGTCTCAGTATTATCCTCATCATTAGTGTGTTGTTGGTTATGTAGGGTTTAGTAAACGTCACTGCGAGGAGGGAGGGCTAGTGTTTGGGTTAAGGTTAAAAGGATGTCATTGCGAGGAGCTACTTTAGTAGCATTGATGCAATCCATATGACAAGCTTTATGGATTGCCACGCTCACGTATGTTCGCTCGCAATGACGTATACGTAACCCAAACGTCATTGCGAGGAGGCGTAGCCGACGAAGCAATCCATTTGGAATAAGAATAAGCCTTTTAAAGAATGAGTAACAGTAACGTACTGAATTATAGAAAAAAATAAGCAATACTGCAAAAATAATGAACACAGCTATTAGTGGAGCAAAAAAATCTGTTATATTTATAGATATAAGCGAATTTGCAATAACTTGTTATTCTGGATTGCTTCGTCGACCTATGGTCTTCCTCGCAATGACGGAATAAATAGGCAGTCAACAGTAACTATTTGAGTCAACTATGAGTGAATTAGTTCAAGAAAACACCAGAATTATCCCTAATCGGCAGACCAGCCTTACAAGAGAACAAAAAGAAGCTGTTGGTTTACTATCAATAGGTACATTCCTAGAATATTTTGACTTAATGCTATATGTTCATATGGCAGGGCTACTTAATGAGTTGTTTTTTGAACCGTCTGATCCTCACACCACCTCTTTAATGATGGCATTTGCTTTTTGTACTACCTTTATTTTCCGACCTATTGGAGCAGTAATATTTGGTTGGTTGGGCGATAATATAGGGCGTAAACTTACAGTGATCATCACAACCTTTATGATGGCTGTGTCATGTCTGGTGATGGCTAATCTACCTACTTACGCCCAGATAGGAAGTGCAGCGGCTTGGATAGTGACCATCTGTCGTGCTATTCAAGGTATATCTTCTATGGGAGAAATGGCAGGTGCACAACTTTACTTAACAGAAACAATTAAGCCACCAGCCCAATATGCAAGTGTTGGATTAATGTGGGCTTTTGGTTCCTTAGGAAAGTTAGGAGCTTTAGGTATTGCCTCACTTGTTACTTCTTATGCTTTTAACTGGCGTTTTGCATTTTGGCTTGGTGCAGCAGTGGCATTGGTTGGATCTGTTGCTAGAACAACTTTACGAGAAACACCAGAATTTGCTGATGCCAAACGTCGAATCAAAAAAGTTTTTGAAAAAACTAATACCGATACAGCTAGCTTAACGAACCACCCCATATTGCAAGAAAAAGTTAATAAAAAAACACTCATAGCTTTCTTTTTATTACAATGTATTTCACCGGTATGTTTTTATTTTACTTATATATATTGTGCTAATATTTTAAAAACTAGCTTTGGTTATACAATCTCTGAAGTCATTCATCATAATTTTATTGTCTGTATAGTGGAGTTCTTAACCCTATTAATATTATGTTATTTAAGTTTAAAAATATACCCATTACTAATCCTGAGAATTATACTGATCACATGTGCTATTTTTATCATATTTTGTCCGTATTTATTAAATAATATTACGGCTCCTTATCAGTTATTTTTGATTCAATTCTTTATAATTTTATTGGTTGAATGTCTAGCCCCCGCTCTTTCTATTCTTTATAAAAGCTTTCCGGTATTTAAACGTTTTACCTGTGTTAACATGACATTTGCTATATCTCGAGCTTTGATGTATGTCGTTACATCTTTTGGTTTTGTCTACCTTTATGACCATTTTGGTCATTGGGGATTATGGGTTATTATGGTTCCGATAATTATCGGTTTTGCCTACGGGTTATTGTATTTTGAAAAATTGGCAAAAGAGTGTGGCGATTTACCTATTGCTTTTAGAAACTCGGCTACTTATTCCGAAGAAAACAATTATTCGAGTTAATTATGACTGAATTAGTTCAAGAAAACACCAGAATTATCCATACTAGTTTAACTAGAGAACAAAAAGAAGCTATTGGATTACTCTCAATAGGAACCTTCCTTGAGTATTTTGACCTGATGCTATATGTTCATATGGCGGTTCTTCTAAATGAGCTATTTTTCCCAAAAGCTGATCCTCATACTGCTACTCTGCTGTCGGCTTTTGCCTTCTGTACTACTTTTGTTTTTCGACCAATTGGTGCTTTGCTATTTGGTTGGATAGGAGATAAAATAGGTCGCAAAGCTACGGTAGTTATCACAACTTTCATGATGGCATGTTCTTGTTTGGTGATGTTTAGTTTGCCTACTTATGCACAAATTGGTATTACTGCTTCGGTATTAATCACTATTTGTCGGATAGTGCAAGGTATGTCGTCCTTAGGAGAAGTCGTAGGGGCTGAATTATATTTAACGGAAATGACCAAACCACCACTGCAATATCCTGTTGTTGGTTTTATTGCAGTATTTGCTGATCTAGGAGCAGTATTTGCTTTAGGTGTTGCAACGCTTGTTACTTCATATAGATTTAAATGGCGATATGCTTTTTTGTTTGGTGCAGTGATTGCCATAGTGGGGGCTATGGCAAGGACGCGTCTTAGAGAAGCTCCAGAATTTGCTGATGCAACCAGAAGGCTGCTAAATAAACTTAAAACTTTTGGTCTAGAAAAAAAAGATATTACTAATCAAGAAATGTTAAATGAAAAAGTTAATATAAAAACTATATTAGCTTATTTATCAATTGAGTCTACTGGACCAATTTGTTTTTATTTGCTATATGTGCATTGTAGTGCTATACTTAGAACTATCCTAAATTATAATTCTCAGCAAATTATTGCTCATAACTTGATTATTGCAACAGCATATTTACTTATTGATATTGCATATACTTATTTAAGTTATAAGATATCTCCACTAAAAATTTCAAAGACACGATTAGTGATTTTTTCTAGTACTATTATATTCTTACCATATTTATTAACTAATATCCCATCTCCTTTTTATTTATTATTATTGCAATTCTTTATAGTGATATTTGGACCAAGAGTATTTCCAGCAACTCCAATATTTTATAAACAGTTTCCTGTATTTAAACGTTTTAGATGTGTCAGTATCTCATTTGCTGTGGTACGGGCGATAATGTTTATTGTTACTTCTTTTGGATTAGTTTATTTAATAGAGCATTTTGGTAATTGGGGTATAGTAATGTTATTCGTACCCTTCCTTGTGGCATACGGATTTGCCTTGCATCATTTTGCAATGTTGGAGAGATTACGCAATGTTTAATAATTTAATAAGTAATTTCTAGGTTATTTGTGTTATATTCTCTACATATAGAATTATAGCATAATTCATACAAATGGTTCTCCAATTTTATATAGCCAAATCATATATTCGATATCGTAGTATACTCTTCTGCTTTGAAGAATTGGCTCCGTAAAACTTCGGGGCATTTACGTACTCACGTAGGTTTACTACGCTCCGCTCGCTCACCCCTTGTTTTACGTTCCAATTCTTCAAATCATTTGAGTATATATAACCTGATAAGCCAAATTGAATATATAAGTTCCTATAATCTATTAGATTAGTCACAGGTTTACCTATCAAAGGAAATTCTATAAGTTTGATAACTGCTTTCTTTATTACTTCTACCACTCTCTTTGCAGTATTAGGATTATTTTTATCAATGAATTTTCTCAGTCGTGCCAAATCTGTAATTGCCGATTCCAACCATACTAATCTTTCCATTAAGGTCTTTCCTCTTCTTTATCGCTTCCCCATCTATCAAGCCACTCAGTTATTTTGTCATTTCCTAAAAACTTACCTTCTTTCATTTCTTGCCAACGCTGTATAGTCTCTTGTTTTAATTGTTCTTCATGTTCCTCTGATTCAACTTGATATATATAATTCGCTGAAAGCTGCATCTTATCCGCATAATATGCTAATTTAAATGCATCCTTCCTGTCAGTTTTACACAAATTCACCGATTTACTAAAAGAATTAAAACTATATGTATTGATCTTATGTATTTGTTGGTTATTATTATCCAGCTTTTGACAAATCTCAGCTTCGTATCCTCCAGTGGGTTCACATATTATTAGCTTAATCTCTTGTTCTTTTGCTAATTTAATCACCTCTTCATGACCAGCTGCATCATTGGCAAAACGGTGATATTTAGGTTTATCGCTTGTATTATATACACATATATCAAGCCATTGTTTACTTACATCTAGACCTATTATTTTACTCATGATATAATCTCCTTCGTCTTATTGTGCAAGGCTGCTACTTCCAGTACCTTCTGCAATTTGTTCAAAGCAAACTTTGTAAGAGGGTACTTATTCTATGCTCGATTATCTCAATCAAGTACCCCACAAGTCACCCTCTTACCATTACTTATATCATAATTTAAAGATATAAGTTCCCTACAATTTTTTTTGCTATTTTCTTATGAATATATCTATTTCATTTTTACTTTTAATAATGAGCTGATTTTTAGTAGCAGAAGGAGGGAAGAGATTGTTGTGATAATAATAAATGTAAAAAAGTTTTGCCATCCGAATTGTACGACAATATATCCTGAAAGAGCTGGAAAAATCGATCTTGAAAATCCCATCATAGAAGAGAAAAATGAATATTGTGTAGCACGAAATTTACCTTGGCAGATTGAAGCAATAAAAGCAATGTAGGCTGTCATGGTCATTCCACCAGTCACGCTTTCAAAACCTGTAGTAATGAAGAATAATGGTAAATTTTTGCCATAAATCTCTTGTAAAATAAATAAGGTATGTGCTATGGCATGAATTACCCCAAATATCAGTAAGCTATCCAAGATACTCTTCCTTCTCATCACTGAGCTGGCTATCAGTCCACCAATTATTGCAGATATTATGCCGAAAAATTTCCCTGCACTAGCTATTTCAAATTCGTTATAACCAATATGGATCAAGAAAGGATTAATCATCCTACGAATAAACTCATCTGGTAATCTATATAAAATTAAGAAAATTATTATTAAAAAGATTAAAGAAAAAGACCCTACAGGTCTCAGGATATTTTGAACAAAGTTTGAAATATTTACCTTATGATCTTGATGAATTTGAGGGACTAAGTCATGTTTTAACCGCAAAATACTCACAACTAAAATAGCAGAACAAACAAGTACAGAAATGGCAAAGATTTTATATATATTATTCCATCCCAAGTAGCTTGATAGATAGATAGCTCCGGAGCCTGAGATTAGCATACCGATGCGATAGCCAAAAATATAAATTCCAGAAGCTGCTCCTTGAAATTCTTTTGCAATAATTTCGGTTCTAAAAGCCCCCAGGACAGTATCTTTAGCTGAACTTAAAAATGATATTATTAAGCCTACTAACCCAAACAATATTAGACTATGGTGAGGATTCATGGTGCTTAAAAGAAAAATAGCAAATGCCAACAAAATTTGGATCAGACAAATCCAAGATAATCTATGACCAAGTAGTTTACTTAACCAACCTAACTGTACAGTATCAAAAATTGGAGCCCATAAAAAATTGATAGAATAAGGTATTAAGATAACAGCAAATATACCAATAGATTGTAGGTCGATATTTTCCTTGGCAAGCCAATAGTTTAAAGTATTATCTGTGATCATTAAGGTAAATCCGCTAGTTAGACCAAACAACCAAATAATGAACAATTTTGAAGGAGTTAACATAAGTATCTATTGGAAAAAAAACATAATACAATAATAACTTTTTTTATACAAGTTAGAACTCCATTAATAGATTTTCAACTTCAAATAGTTGTTATAACTTCTGATAAGACTATTGACATTAAAGAATTATTAGATTAAAATAACAGTTTATTTTGGAAAAAACTTACAACCATAAGGTGTGAGTTTTAAGTTGATAAAATTGAAAAAATATTATCATTACTATTTTTAATTTAAGCTGGCAGAAGTTTTAAAAGTTGATTTATCACTTTTAAAGTTTTTGTTAAATAATATCAAAGGACAAGTTTTATATGAAAGTTGTAAGTTCGCTAAAATCTTTAAAGAAAAGAGACAAAGATTGTCAGGTTGTGAAAAGGAAAGGGAAAATTCTTGTAATAAACAAGAAAGTTAAAAGGTTTAAAGCCAAACAAGGTTAGATGATAGTTTAGAAATTTTATAGTTGCTGATTAAATTTCTAAGATTTAATTTTAGATGGAGAATCTTATGCACAATACTAATTTGATAATCGCTGTAGCTGGTCTATTTTTAGTGTTTATTGTGTTTTTTGTTTATAAAAATAGCAGGAAAACGTCTGTTAGTATGCTTGTTAAGGACCTTAATAATGCAGAGGAATTTAACGAACCATTTAATAAAGCAAATAATAACAATAACACTAAGAAACTAACTCTAAAAGAGAGGGTTGAACTATCGTGGAGGTTTTTATATGAAGTTACAGAATTAATTGTTAATAAATTTTCTAAAGAGGATGTAAAGTTAGTAACTCAGCTTGGTCATACATTATTAGATAATGGGATGAAGTATGAACATGTAGTAGATCTTGGTATCAGGCAACAGGTTACATCAAGAGCTGCAAATATTGAACAACAAGCCCATTCTCAGTCTCAGAAATCTTTGGGTAAATGAGCATCGCTAATTAACGGTAATTTTGACAGGAAGATTAATCTAATAATACAAAATACTACTATCATGAGCGATGAGTTCAAAGGTTATTATAATATCCTGAGTAAGAAAACTAGTCATATTCACTTAAGAGTTGACTATACTAAAGAATATGTTGTGGGAGGTAGTGTCCATAATAGTAATATTAAGAATTTCTGGGGAACTTTAAAACGTGGTATTCTGGGTGTCTACCATCACGTATCATCACAATATTTATAAAAAACGCCGTAAAACCCATATGTCTTTAGCATATGGGATGTAAGGCGTTACTCAACCTTGAGTTTCAATATATCGTCTAATTGTATCAAAATTAGCTTCGCCAATCGAGCAAACAAAATAACCATCAGACCAAAAAGTATTTTCTTTCCAGAATTGTTGTCTTAAATATTCATAGTGTAACTTCCATATTCTGTATGTAGATATTGATTTCAACCGATTAACAATAGAGCTAATAGCAAATTGAGGAGTAATGTTTAATAACATGTGAATATGGTCTTGGTCAGTTTCTATGATGTCGATTGAGAAAGAAGAGTTTTTAGATACTTCAAAAATAATTTGTTTAATATTATCTGAAATCGTTTTGGACAAAAGTTTTTTTCTATATTTACAAACAAATATTAAATGTATTTTTATGTTGTATTTATATCTGTTTTTTTGAAATATATCTTGACATCATATTACCATCATTTTACCATACATTATGATAGTATAAATTTAATGATAATGCAAACTAATTTCGCTTACAAATATCGAATATATCCGACTAAGGAGCAAGAGCAATTACTCTCTAAGCATTTTGGTTGCAAGCGTTTTGTATGGAATTATTTTTTAAACGAAAGAAAGGAACACTATTTAAAAAATAAAGAAGAAATAGAAGCAAAAAGGATAAAAGGTAACTTAAATTATTATGATAATGCAAAACAACTAACCTTGCTAAAACGAGAGAAGGAGTGGTTAAAAGAATGTAATTCTCAAAGTTTACAAGCAACCTTAAAGCATCTTGATAGTGCTTATATAATGTTTTTCAGGAAAACTCATGGTTTCCCTAGTTTTAAAAACAAAGATACCAAGCAATCTTTTACAATTCCACAACATTTTAAATTGGAGAATCGCAAAATACACTTTCCTAAATTTAATGAGGGAATAAAAGTTAAAGAACATAGAAAATTACAAGGAAAATTTGTAGTAGCAACATTATCTAAAAGCACTACAAATAAGTATTACATTTCTATCGTTGTTGAGAAAGAAATACAAACATCTTCATTAACAGAGAAATCAATAGGTATCGATTTAGGAATAAAAGACCTAATAATTTGTTCTGATGGTAAGAAGTATAATAATATCAGAGCATTATCTAATTTCGAAGGAAAGTTAAGATATAAGCAAAAACAATTATCAAAAAAAATAAAAGGAAGTAACAACAGAAAAAAAGCTAAGCATAAAGTGGCTATTGTTCACGAAAAAATTAAAAATACTAGAAGCGATTATATTCATAAAATGACTAAAGCAATTATCAACGAAAACCAAGTAATAATTGCAGAAAATCTACATGTTAAGGGTATGATGCGAAACCATAAGTTAGCTAAAGCAATTAGTGATGTTGCTTGGCATGAGATACACAGACAACTTGAATATAAAAGTAGGTGGAATGGTAAAACTTATCATAAAATAGATAGGTTCTTTCCTTCTAGCAAAATGTGCAGTTCTTGTAATGTTGTTAATGATCAACTAACATTAAATGATAGAACTTGGAATTGCCCAAATTGTGAGACTCAATTAGATCGGGATTTGAACGCATCAATAAACATACTAAATCAAGGTCTAAACAATTTACAGGCGGTAGGAACTACCGTCTAAAGCTTGGGGAGCTGCCCGTTCTAATAAGGAGCGTTGAACCAAGAAGCCAAATGGTCTTTAGCCGTTTGGTAGTTCACCAACCTTCTTACAACCCCAACCTTTTTATACTGGACAAGGTGTAGCAATTTTAAAGGCTAAATACAATCTGACAGGTAGTGAAAAACTATATTATTGCCAAGTATTAAAAGGAAATGCTTTTCGTTATACAGCATGTGGAAGGGAAGCAAATAGGACTTTAAAAGATTTGTTAATACCAACCATTGAGGATATTCCTATATGGGTTAATAGTTTTGATATTTACAAATTTGATAGTGCTTTACAGTTATCTTCAGAAAAGACACCTGTAAAATTGGATGCTAGGAGACTGTAAGAACCCCAATTTCGGATTAACTTCGTTAATCCAAAATTGGAATAATAATGTAAACAATCAGGCTAGAAGCGATTCGTCGCCTGATTGTTAAAATAATAAAAATGGCTAATAACCTTATTTTTCAGATTAAAAATAAGGTTATTAGATAAAAATTAGGTTAAAATGCATTCGTAGAACCGCTTCAAGAATGCATTTTTCCTTATTGCTTTACCTGTTTTTGGATTAGAATTTTTAAATTCTAATCCAAAACTGAGGTTAGGAAATAACTAAAGTAATCATGTTTATTCGCGACCAAAAAGTAAGGGATGATTGCGAAATTATTTAATTACGCTACAGTCAAGTCTAACGAACCTAAGACCAAGATCAAGCCAACATAATTGTTATTTTTAAATCTAATAAGGCAGTTTTGTGGATCTGAAATTTTTAATGTTACTACCTGCCAAATCAACATCATATAAGTACAGAGAATAGCTATATAATTAAGGCGATGGGTTGATATAATATTAGCGGTTATGAATAATATTATGAAAATGGTGTAATAAACATATAAATATAGTTTATAATTTTTCTTTTCTAAAAATAATGGCATTGATTTGAGATTAATTTTTTTATCATCTTCTATATCCATAAAACCATAAATAGTATCATAACCGATAGTCCAAAAACAGCAAGCAATGTACATAATAATAGCTTCTATTGATATTTTATCAATTACCGCACTATTACCAATCAAGACTGCATTAAATGTTAGTCCTAGAAATACTTGCGGAAAGAAAGTAATTCTCTTCATTAGTGGATATAAAACTATCATGATAGAACTCAACAACCCTAAATAAATTGCAGTTTTATTTAATGACAGTAAAATGCTCAAGGAAATAATTGATAATATAGTTAACAAAATTATTGCATCACTTACTTTCAATGATCCATTAGCCAAAGGTCGATTTTTTGTTCGTAAAACATGTTTATCAAAATCTTTGTCAAAAATATCGTTAAGAACGCTACCAGCTCCCCTGGTAACAATACTTCCGATGAAGAATAACAATAATAATTTCAGCAAACTATATATTGCAATATTGGTAAGCAATGCCCCAAAACATGCTGAGAAAAATACCAGCAGATAACCAGTAGGATTTTGCAGCCTCATTAAACTAAGACTTAGGAAAAATTTATTTGGCATTACTATTAATTATGATATATCTTGGTTTGATTTAAATATAATAATCTTATTATGACAGAATTTCCAAAAGATTATAGCTTTAGTGAAAGCGAAAGAAAATGGCAAAAATTTTGGCAAGAACAAAAAATTTATCTTTGGGATAAAAATGAAACAAGAGAAAATAGTTTTGTCGTAGATACTCCACCGCCAACAGTCTCAGGACAAATGCATATAGGGCATGTTTATAGTTATACTCAGGCTGACTTCATTATCCGTTTCAAACGGATGTTAGGTAAAAATATTTTTTATCCAATCGGTTTTGATGATAATGGTTTGCCTACCGAACGTTTAGTTGAAAAACAAAAACAGATAAAAGCAACCAGTATGCCAAGAGAGCAATTTATTGAAATATGTAAAGAAGTCGTTATTTCTGAGGAAGAAAAATTTCGCTCATTATTTAATCAAATGGCTTTATCGGTTGATTGGACTTTGGAGTATCAAACAATTAATCCATTATCACGAAAAATATCACAAATGTCATTTTTAGACTTGGTCGATAAAGGGGAAGTTTACCGCAATAATCAACCAATATTGTGGGATCCAGTTGATCAAACGGCTTTGGCTCAGGCTGACATTGAAGACCAAGAAAAAACCTCAATGATGAATGATATAATTTTTCAAACCGATAAGGGAGAAAAAATTATTATTGCTACCACTAGACCAGAATTGTTACCAGCTTGTATTGCGGTATTTTATAATCCAAATGATGATAGATACAAACATTTGAAAGGCCAATTTGCTATAACACCACTGTTTGATATTAGAGTTCCTATTCTAGCAGATGATTTAGTTAAAATAGATAAAGGAACTGGGCTTGTTATGTGCTGTACTTTTGGCGATACAACCGACATAATTTGGTGGAAAACTTATAATTTACCTATGAAAATTATTATAAATAAAAAAGGTATAATAGATTTCCCAGCTGAATTATCAAATTTATCCTCTGATAATCAGATAAATGGCTTAAAAATAAAAGACGCTAGAAGTAAAATTATAGAAATCTTAAAAGACAAAAATTTATTAGTTAAACAAGTAGAAATTACTCAAACAGTAAAATGTGCTGAACGCTCAGGTGCCCCATTAGAGATACTTACAACACCCCAATGGTTTGTTCGCACGATAAAACATAAAGATATTTTAATGCAACGAGCGAATGAGATTAATTGGTATCCCCAAAATATGAAGATTAGGCTTGAGAACTGGATAAATAGCCTATCGTGGGATTGGTGCATAAGTCGTCAACGCTATTTTGGTGTACCATTTCCTGTTTGGTATTCTAAACGAATTGGAGAAGTAGGCAAAGCTATATTTCCAGATGTAACACAACTGCCAGTAGACCCCACCCAAGACCTACCAATTGGCTATTCGCGAGAAGAAATAGAGCCAGATTATGATGTTATGGATACTTGGGCTACCAGTGCAGTCTCACCGCAATTAAGTAGTCACGGTATATCTGAAAAGTTTAACGTAGATGCTAAGCGTCACCATAAATTATTCCCAGCTGACTTACACCCGCAAGCTCATGAAATTATTAGGACATGGGCTTTTTACACAATACTTAAAGCCCAATTGCATGAAAATACCCTACCTTGGAAAAACATTATGATTAGTGGATGGTGCCTTGCATTCGATCGTAGCAAAATGTCAAAATCTAAAGGAAATGTTATTGTACCACAAAAATTGCTTGAGCAATATGGTGCTGACGTAATGCGTTATTGGACTTCTAAATCTAGGCTTGGGGCAGACACTGTTTATTCTGAAGACGTAATGAAAAATGGTAAGAGACTTGTTAATAAATTATGGAATGCTTGTAAGTTTGCAGCTATTCACTTTGATAAATTAGACCCACTAGATAAAAACACCCAAATTTCTGATATAGAAAACAAGATTTGTCACAAGTTTGACCAATGGTTAATAGTGAAGCTATTTGAGTTAGTAAACAAAGTTGAATCAGATCTGCAAAACTATGAATATACCAACGCTATAGATATGATAGAGAAGTTTTTTTGGTCAATATTTTGTGATAATTACCTTGAAATCACTAAAACCCGAGCTTATAACATGGATGCCTCAGATAATAAAGGGCAGTATAGTGCTATAATCACTCTATACCATTCAATAAAAATTTTACTCAAATTATTAGCTCCTTTCTTGCCACATATAACAGAAGAAATTTGGCAAATTTTATATAGTACAAAATCTATACATACACGGGGTAATTGGTTTAAAGTCAAAAATTTATCTTTCTCAGTAGATCAAATCCAGCCTGATAGACTTATTAAAATACTAGACTTGGTTAGAAAAGCTAAAGCAGAAAAGAATTTGTCAATCAAAGTTAATATTAAGGTACTAGAAATTATAGGAGAAAAACTTCCTAATGACTTAACAATAGACCTTAAAAACGTTACATCTGCTGATAAAATAGAATTTGTTGAGGAATTTTCCTCGATAAATCAAGTTTTAAAGAATGATGATGTCGTAGTTAATGTAATGTACTGACTGCAATAAATAAATGATCAATGAACAAAGTAATAAAAATAGGTACAAGAAGAAGTCCTTTGGCTTTACTGCAAACAAATTTAGTAATTGACCAAATTAAAATTCATTATCCACAGATAAATTATGAAATAGTCCCAATAGTTACATCTGGTGATTTAATTAAGGATAAAAATCTGTATGATATAGGTGGCAAGGCTTTATTCTTAAAAGAGATAGAAACTGCTCTTATTAATGAAGAAATTGACTTAGCTGTACATTCCTTAAAAGACGTACCTTGTAAATTACCATCAGAATTGATGATATGTGCTGTACTTGAGAGAGAAGATGCACGGGACGTATTTGTATGCTTGGACTATAAATCAATAGAAGAACTGCCTCTTGCCAGCAGAGTCGGCACATCTTCAGTACGTAGAAAAGTCCTAATACAAAGAAAAAGACCAGATTTGCAAATTGTTACTTTTAGAGGAAATGTTAATTCAAGAATAAAAAAATTAATGCAAGGTGATGTTGACGCAACCATTCTAGCTTATAGTGGCTTGAAAAGATTGGGGCTATTTGATCCACAATATTGTCACTTAATGGATATAAAGGAAATGTTGCCATCTGTAGGGCAGGGGGTTATAGCGATAGAGGTAAGAAAAAATGATAATAAAATGCAGGAGATATGTAATAAAATTAACCATCTTGAAACATGGGAACTAATGCAAGCTGGAAGAGCATTTTTAGAATATTTAGATGCGGATTGTAGAACCCCTATAGCTGCTTATTCAACATATATCTACTTAAATGATTTGAAGAATGGGAGCGATAAGCTTATTTACACAGAGTTTATGCTTGCTAATTTTGACGGTAGCAAAATAGTTTTTCATAGTGAGATTGCTGATCCAAAAGATGGTAAGAATTCTGGCATAAAAGCTGCCAAAACTATGATATCTTGAGTCTGACTGGCGTCATTGCGAGCGAACGTAAGTGAGCGTGGCAATCCATGAAACTTGTTATATGGATTGCTTCTTGGCTTAAGCCTCCTCGCAATGACGGTTTGTACTTTTCTGCAATTTTTAAATTGCTACTAGGTTTATGTGTAAGGTAAGTTAAGAATTGAATGGCATTTTTTTCCATTATTATTCCATTTTATCTATTTTAGTTCTTAGTGGTAACCTATTTGTGTATTATAATACTCCTTAAATAAAAATATCTTACTAATTATGGTGCAATTTGTTACCTTATCAGGTCTTTCAGAATATGAAGATACGGTAAAATTAATGGAAGATAAGGTGGCAAGTTTAATCAACAAATCATCAAGAGAGGTTGTTTATTTAGTTGAGTATAAGGATGTTTATACTGCAGGTACTAGTTTTAAGGCAAATGAATTGCTATATCCTAGAGATATACCAGTAATTTATACTAATAGGGGAGGAAAGTTTACCTACCATGGTAGCGGACAAAGAGTGATATATCCTATTCTTGATTTAGCATCAGAATGGGGACAAAAGGATTTAAAACTATATATTAAATTATTGGAGGAATGGATTATAAATAGCCTGTTATATTTTGGGATCAAAGCTTTTACTATAAGTGGTATGGTGGGGATATGGGTAAAAGAAAATGGTGTGCCGGCAAAAATTGCCTCAATAGGCGTTAGAGTTAGAAAATGGGTTACCTATCATGGCATCGCTGTAAATATTTCAACAAACCTTGATATGTTCTCCGGAATTATCGCTTGTGGGTTAAGGGATATGCCTGTAACCTCGTTAAAGAACCTTGGTGTTGATATAACATTAGAGCAATTTGATGAAGTTATTAAGGATAAATTCTTTGAAATTCTAGATAGAAAATGAAAATATTAAGTGTACTATTATGAGTTCAATTTATCATATACTTGATAAGGTTCCTGCTATCTATCCTGAAGACATGCAGATAGAATATGAGCAATTAGCTCAGCAATTAATCAAATCAGGTAAACTTAGAATAGATACCGATAATAGTTGTAATTTTGCAAGATTCTCTGATCCAAAATTCAATATTAGTTTGATGGTAAGTAAGGAAGAAATAACAGACCCAAATTTAATTGAACAAACTAATCAGTTATTTAGATCTTTATATAAATCTTCTATATCTGATAAAAAATTGGCATCAATTTATACAGATTTGAAAAAACAAATCCAAAAGTTACAGCCAGTTAACCAATTAGTTACTGAAAGATTAACAAGGCTTTTTGTTCAGTCAGCACATCCTATAGTTATTAGGTGGTTATTGCATGATAAGGTTCAAGTATTTATTACTTATTCCCATAATATTGGTGATATGATGGATATAGTTGATTGGCAACGTTCTGGTTCCAATAGTGGTATGCAAAGTACTGACGGCAAGAATGTTGCAGTCTTTGTGTCTTGTGGTGGTAATCCATTTGCTGAAAATGATGAAAATCATCCAACTTATGGTGATGGATGGGCAGCAGTTGCTAGGTTGCAAATTATAGCTGGGCAAGAACTCGGGCATTTTGCTGATATTAAAAGAGATGCGAGTGGTCGTCAAATAAGTCGTCATTCAGCAAATTTCTCTGGAACAAAAGCAACCCCTCACGTAAAACAGGCGAGGCAGGATGATATTATTAATTGTAATAAATTATTAGCCAATCTTCTTTCTATGGGGATGAGGCAAATGATTACTTACGAAGAAAAGGTAGAGTTTTATAATAAGAATAAGGTACATGGCATAAGGGTTTATTGGGCAAAATTACTTGGATTGATTTATAAACGGAAATTTTTATTTTCTGTTAATAGGAGAAAATTACTTTTTATTAAGAGATTCGCAAAAGAACAATATATGGGGCTGATGATTAGAGCTATGATTGAAGATATGAAATTTAATCTAGCACCAGTCGCAGATGTTTATAAAAATAGTAACCCTGAAGTCGAAGAAACAATCGCCTGTATAGAAGCTCTAGCCAGAGTACCACAACAAGTAATGAAATGGGGATATTTAACAACTATGGAAACAATGAAAGGATTATATAAAATATATTACTATGAAGTGATACCATCTTTAATTTCTAATTATGTATCAATGACTAAACAAAGCTACAAACGTGATATGTCAAAGCCACGATCTATAGCTAATTTTTTTCATAAAATAAACATATTTAGAGAAAAAAGGTTAGTATTTAAACAAGTCAGAGAAATATAATGGTGAGTGTTCACGGAAAAAAAGTTAAAGTACAAAACGTCATTGCGAGGAGCTACTTTAGTAGCGACGAAGCAATCCAGGAAAGTGGGTAGAAATGGATTGCTTCGTCGGCTTATGCCTCCTCGCAATGACGTTTGGGTTGCATATATGTCATTGCGAGCGAACATACGTGAGCGTGGCAATCCATGAAGGTTGTCATATAGACTGCTTTGTCGGTAGCAAAGCTGCTCCTTGCAATGACGGTGGTATAACTAATTGAATTAGCTTATTAAGCTAGCAGATCATTTAATACATTATCACTATTTTCACTCCAAGTAGCTAATATTCCTAGGGCATCCTTGTCACTAGAATTGTGCCATAATATATCCCATTGTTTTTTGAGCGTGCTATTATTTAAAATATCTCCCGTATAATGAATATTAAAAGTCAACATAGCTGATATAGTATCATCATCTAATAAGCCTAGATTTGAGTTATCTGCTTTTATAATTGGATAACCAAATTTCTCAAGTAGTTTCTGTACTTCTTCAATCTTATTTTTATCCTGTTTTGTTTTATCATTATAAGATATTATAACTTTAGGGTTTTCTTTTCTTGAAATAAAAGAATAAAAACCAAGAGATGCTTTAGCAAACCTATCCCAAGGGAAATATATACCAGGATCTATTTTTCTACCTGGTGTCCAATCACTGTGACCTATTATTAATTTTGGGTTTATTCCATATTTAGATACTAATGTTTTAACTAGTCCAATACTGGCATCTATTTGTTGATCAGTAAAAGGTTCTGTGCCAGAAGCAACGTGTTCAATACCAATGGACCAACTATTCATATCATTATCAAGTATTGAACTCACAATATGAGGATTAAGCATACTATTTTCTTTTAAATTATTGGCTTTATCGCCTGATCCATAGAATCCACAGAACCTTGAGTTTATAAGTCCTGGATCAACTGGATCAAGGTCACTATCTGGTTCTAATTTTCCTTTGCCAGCATGCCAAGCTCTATACTGATCTGGTACAAATCGATAAATGGTACCATCAGTATTTATCACATAATGTGCTGAAACATTTGATGTATTCCTGGTAAATACATCGATAGTTTCAGCAAAATTACACTCTGTATAATGCATCACTATCCATTTAGCAGCACCATTATTCTTTCTCAAGTTATAATTATTACATTTCCCTGCCTCAGGCTCAGCTTGAGGATCAGGTGGAATCTCATAATTTGTACGTAAATAAGTAGTATTAATATTGTTATCACTCATGTTAATATTCCTATGTTAAATAGATTCAGAAGAGTTATAGTTTGACATATCCCTTCATTGTAATCTATTATATATGTCCTGTCTATTACTACCAATTAAAATTTTATCAATTAAAACCCCCGTATTCTTGCTAGTGATTTGTTAGACCGTTCTTTTATAAAATTCAAAAATTGACTAACTGAATCAACTATGTCATCATTTTTACAATGAGGAAAACTCAATAATTCATTAAGTAGCGTAGTATTAAAAGCCGATTGTTTCGGCAAAGTTACAGCTGAAGATTGGAATAAAGCTAAAACTGAAGAAAATCTAGTGACTTTATCAAGTTTAGGCTTTATGGCAACTATATTAACAACCCCGTCTAATCTTAGATCTTGTATAACTTGCTGACCACTGGCTTTATCTTCAATTAATATGTATCTAGGGCAATATTTCTTGGCTAATTTCTCTACTTGCCTCTTTAACTCCGGATAAGTAACTTTTTGCCTGAACATGCCGACAAGATAATATTTCTTATCTAAAATGCCCCAAGAGGTACAAACACTATAATCAGCATTTTCTGAAATTTTAATAGCAGTATCCCAACTTTGCACAAAATAATCAAATTTTTTCGGCAAGCTCTCATAAAAACTAATATCCTCAATATTTAATAATATACAATTATTAGATATTGGTTCTTGCAAATATTGAGCAGCATAATTATGTATGCCTATTTCTTGTTCTAATTTTATAAGATAATCAGGATTATCTCGAAAACTATGCAAGATACTTCCTATAACATATTGATATTTATAGTTATTAATTGAAAATACTTGATCTCGTTTTGCCATAGCTGGAATTTTCAAATGATGCCAACAATTGGAGTTTGCCAACAAATGCCCGCTTAAATCTTCTTCATGTAATCTTTGCATAACTAATACTATTGCTCCTGTATTCTTATTATTAAGTCTAGTGACAAAAGTTTGTTCAAACCATTCAACTACCCGTTTTCGCATTTTGGGTGAATTGATTTGAGTAGGGTTATGTGGATCATCAATAATAAGTATATCACCACCTTCGCCTGTTGCCGAACCACCAACTGACGTAGCAAACCTAAAGCCATTATTATTTGTCAGAAATTTACTTTTCTGATTATGTTTTTTACTCAAAACAGTCTTAGGAAAAACTTGCTGATACCAGTTGGAAGTAAGTATCAAGCGACAATCTAAAGAATGTTTTACACTTAATACTTGAGAATAGCTGGCAGACATAATCCTTTTTGCTGGATCATGTCCTAATATCCAGGCTGGCCATGCTACACCAATACACACCGATTTTAGAGACCTAGGTGGCATATTGATGATCAACCTCTTAATATCCCCATTCTGTACTGCTTGCAAATATTCAGCAATTAGCTCAATATGCCAATTAGCTTGATATTCTACTCCAGGGTTAATGGTATTAAATACTTTATTGATGAAACTATTAAAATCTTGTCTCAATATTGCATGTAATAACTTCTTTGGATAAGTCATTGATATTTACTCAAAAATTCATCTATGATTTCTTTATCCTCTTCTTTCATTATAGTATTTTCATTTAAATATTCATCTTTGCTAAGTTTATTTAGCTGGATAATTAAATTGACTAATTTATTAAGCGTTTCAGTAATATTTTTTTTAATTATTATCTCCCCCTTGGATTTTTTTGATTCTAGCTCATCTAGTTCAACTTCGAGAAGAAAAACAATCTTAGCGATAAAACTATATAATGTAGTAATTGTCGTGCTAACTGTATCTTTGGTCATAATCTATCTCCACCATCTATTGGTTTAAGACCGACAAGAGCTCTTTTCTCGTTCAAAGTCATAAAACTAGCATTTGAGATTTTAGCCCATAAATTCTCACGTTTTTCAGTCAATGCTGAAATACTATCACGATCAAAATCGATAATAATTTCTTCTTGATACCAGTGTGATAACCAGTTACCTAAAGCATCTGATAATTTATCAAGCAACGGAATTAACGTCTCTTCCCATAGAGCTAGTCTAGCTTCTTGCATATTACTATAAGTATTATCACCATTAATACCTAACAATTGAGGGGGAATACCAAAAGCTAAAGCTATTTCCCTAGCTGCAGAATTTTTTGCCTCAATAAAATCCATATCCTTTGGATTAATACTCATTTCTTGCCAATCAAGCCCACCTTCCAAAAGAAGAGGCTTACCAGAATTATTACTACTGGTAAATTTTTCGGTAAGCTGCTCATGTAACCTATCAAACTGTTCATCACTAAGATAACCATTCGTTTCTTTGACGATCAATGCTCCACTTGGACGAGCCCCATTCCTCAGTAAAGAACTATTCCAACTAGTAGCTTGCAAATGCAAATCAATTGACAAGGAAGCCGCATCAAGGCAAGATAGCCCATAATAATAGCTAGTAGGATGATAATTTTTTAAATGTAACACCTTACTCATTCGATCAATTGGCGAAATAGGATAAATTTTTTCTCCACTGCTACTTATATATCTGTACGCTACTGGAGAATTCCTCTCTAGCACTAATTCAGTTGAATTGGCAGGTAATAAGTAAATTTCTCGAGGGCGATTATTTATTAATGTTGCTAAAATATAAGCATTACCATATAACAGCTTACTTGCTATCACTTCGCCAAAGAAATCTGCCCCTGCTTTTTCTGGATTAGGTCTTTTCAGTAAATTATAAACAGGATGATTTGGCATTTTCTCCAAAGAACCCCGGTTATTTTTACTAACTATCCAGGGTACATGACTTGCTGATTGGGCTATTAAATTCACACATCGATAAACTATAACATTTCTACGATACGCCTCTATTCCAACTTTTACATCCCTAAATTCTGAATTTCCTAAATTAGTAAAATCAATGAATGTATGTGATTTACAATTCTTGGCTTTAAAGACTTTTTTAAGATATTTTGTTATCATACTCACCTAAAATAAATAAATTTCTTGTAATTATTTACTTATACATTATTTTATAGCTGCACTAAGTGTTGCCGCATAAATAATTGTCAAATATTTAAATTTTTTTCAAATATTATTTGAATAATGACAAAATACACATATTAATAGTGAAATTACTTGTCATTTTGTTTCCATTCTATTAAAGTATAGCATGTACTATCCTAATAAGTTATGGTGGTATTAACGATAACAATTTTATCAAGGCAATTATTATATGCTCAACGTTCTTAAATATTTAAAATATTCGTTTACAACTATTTTTTTGATAGTACCAATGCTTGCTTGTGCCAACATAGAACCAAAATATGAGGTAAGAAATATTACTCCACCAAATTTAGAAGAAGCTCATCTTGGAGAGAAGATATTGTGCTATCGTCCTATGAGACATGGGGCACCTAATATGAGTGTTGAACGTCAGGGCAATAAAATTATAGCTAATAATTATGGTCACGGAGGTAGTGGTTGGACATTAGGACCAGGATCAGCACACTATGTTAATCGGTTGCTTGAACAATCAACATATTCTTCCGATCTTAAAAAATCAACTCCTATAACAATCATTGGTGCTGGAGTTTTAGGATTATACACTGCTTATGATTTAGTAGAAAATGGTTATACAAATATAACAATCATTGCCGATCGTTATGATAATTTAACTTCACACAATGCTGGTGGATTGCTTGCACCGGTCTCTATGGACAATAATCATAAAATGGATAAAATCATTAATGATATAGGTATTGATGCTTATAAATTCTATGAGCAAATAGCAAAAAATGCTAATCCAAACATTAAGAAAGGTGCAGAGATTACTCCATCTTATTTTGAAAATCGTACTGCATCAGATTTAGAACCATATGTTGTTGGCAAAGTTATGAAGCCAGCAAAAGACGTTATTCTTGATTTTGGTAACGGAACTACTCGCAAAATGGTTGCTTATGATGACGGTATCTTCATGGATACTGCTACTTTGATGACAGAATTAACAAATTACTTAAAGCCTAAAGTAAAATTTGTAAAAAAGAAAATTACGACATTTTCTGAAATTGATACTAAATATATCATTAATTGTACTGGTCTTGGGGCTAAAGAACTTAATAAAGATAATGCTCTAGTTTCGGTGCAAGGACATTTAATTATGCTGAAAAACCAAAAACCACAAGATTTACAGTATATGATTTTAATATATTTACCGCATGGCAAAACTGAGTCTGGACAAGATGTAGAACGAGCTTTTTATGTATTTCCTAAAAAATTAGCTGGTAGTGGTCCTAACGATATTGGGGTAATTGGTGGTACATTTATTGAAGGTGCAACACCAGATACACCAAATACTAAAGAATTTGGTATTATGATAAAAGATGCCAAAGAGTTTTATGGTATAAAATAACGCTATAGGTAATCTGGTGTCATTGTGAGGAGGTGTAAACCGACGAAGCAATCCAAAAAATAACCAGGAATGAATTGCTTCGTTGGCTTACGCCTCCTCGCAATGACAGGTGCTGCAAACTTTAATGCAAGGTGCATTGATGTTAAAGAATTTAAACAATGAGTTATATTAAATGTCTGCTCAAATATTAGAGTTATTAATTTTTGCTGGAGTTGCTTTTTTTATTATAAATAGGCTAATTGCTACGCTTGGCTCTACGTCAGAGGAAGATCCAGCTAAAGGTAAATCTTCCTTTTTCGGTGAAACAGGAATCAGAGACGTTACTTATACAGCAAAAGCTGCTACTGGTGGTATTTTTAAGAAAAATTTACCTCAGAGTACGGTGAAACCAGCCCCTATCAATCCTATGCAATTTGATGGGTTAATAGTCGACGAAAATTCTGTGGATATAATAGCTGGGATTGCAGCTATATCTGCTAAACTTTCATCATTTCAAGCAAGGAAGTTTTTACATAGTGCAAAAGCAGCCTTTGAGCTAATCATTGAAGCTTCTAATGATGACGATATTGAAGATATACTGACATTGGTGGATAAAAGATATATCAAGGAATTTCATATTTTTTCTGAAACCTATGGAGAATTTGTCCATGGTAGCGTATTAGATGCTAAAATTTCTGAAGCTTATACATTTGCTAATAATATTTTTATAAAAGTATTATTCACTGGCGAAAATATAACTAGTAAGATAAAAAACATGCAAGAAGAATGGACGTTCTCTAGAAGCCTTATCTCTAAAAATACAGATTGGTTTTTAACTAATGTTAATCGCTTAGAAGACGAAGAATAGGATGATCTCTACGTGGTCTCGCTAATGTTAATGGTAAGCGTTCACGGAAAAAAAGTTAAAGTACAAGCCGTCATTGCGAGGAGGCGTAGCCGACGAAGCAATCCATTCCTAGTCATTTTGGATTGCCGCGTCGCCGCAAAGCGGCTCTGAGCCATGACGCTTGGCGAGTAGATTTTTTATTCATTATAAGAAAATAGCAAAAAAAACCGTGAACTTCACTATTAATGTATCTCTTGCAAATATCTTCATAAAATGTATAATCACCTTAGCTTAAAAGTATAATAAGTAAAATTCACACGTAAGAGCATAATTGTTAGTCCAATTTCTTTGGTATCAATTCTTGCGGAGGAGTACCTACTAATATTTAGAGGTGCATAACTAACATTTCAAGGAGATTTAATAATGTCTAAACTAAAAGCTGTTAATGTCAGAGAGTTACTTGATGCCGGAGTGCATTTTGGTCATAAAACCTCACGTTGGAATCCCAAAATGGCACCTTACATTTATGGTGTCAGAGATGATATTCACGTAATTGACTTACAGCAAACTGCTGCCCTAATGCAAATGGCTCTCAATGTAATCTATGAAACCGTTAAAAAAAATGGTAAAATACTATTTGTCAGTACTAAAGTTCAAGCTAGTGATATAATCGCTGAATATACAGAAAAATGTGGGCAATATTACGTTAATCACAGATGGCTTGGGGGTATGTTAACCAACTGGGGAACAATTTCTGCTTCAATAAAAACGTTGGATAACCTTGAGAAAATTCTAGAAAATGAAGAGGAATATTCCGTTTATACCAAAAAAGAAATACTGGAAATGACCCGTAAGAAGGATAAACTACTTAAATCCTTAGGTGGTATTAGACATATTGGAACAAAACCAAACTTGTTGGTGGTAATTGATACTAATAAAGAACATTTAGCAATTCAAGAAGCAGTGAAGTTGGGCATCCCGATAATTGCTATTGTTGATACTAATTCTAATCCAGACAATATAGATTACCCCGTTCCTGGTAATGATGATGCAATAAGATCTATTAGACTTTATTGTAGCTTGTTTGCCGATGCTGTACTGGCTGGTATAGAAGAAGCTTTAGCTGTATCTGGTGTTGATTTAGCCAGCATAGCTACTCATGAAGAAAAAAACACCAATATAAAAACTATTACTAAATTAAAACCAACTAAGAAATTTTCTAAAACTTCTGAGCTAAACGACCAAGAGGCAGCAGAATCAGAGTTTGAAACAGCTTTGGAGATTGCAGAAGTGGTTACAACAACAAAATAACTAGATATATATACTCAAAAATGGATTGCTTCGTCGGCTCATGCCTCCTCGCTAATAGACGGTTTTTAGCTTATAACGTCATGTCTATTAGCGAGACCACGCAAGTAGGTCGAAGCAATTCATATGACAAGCTTCATGGATTGCCACGCTCACATACGTTCGCTCGCTAATAGACGTATGTACACCTACAATCTTCCTCGCTAATAGACACTTTTTAAAACAACTTATAACCTTAATAAGGAGAATAATATGATAAATGCTGGACTTGTAAAACAATTAAGAGAGAAAACTGGGGCAGGAATGATGGACTGCAAGAAGGCTCTACTTGAAACAAAAGGAGACTTTGAAACAGCTATTGATTGGTTAAGAAAAAAAGGATTATCAGCTGCCGCAAAAAAATCAGATAGAGTGGCTACTGAAGGGCTGACAGCGATAAATATTAAAGATAATGTGGGAGCTATTATAGAAGTAAATTCGGAAACAGACTTTGTTGCAAGAAACGATAAGTTTCAACAATTAGTTAGAAATATTGCTATACTTGCTTTACAACAAAATGATTTAGCATCCCTAAAATTAGCAAAAACATCAACAGGCAGATCAGTTGATGAAGAAATATTAGACAATATTGCAACAATTGGTGAAAATTTAAATCTACGTCGCATGGATGTCTTACGGGTCTCAGAGGGTGTAGTGGCATCTTATGTACATAATACTGTTGTTGAGGGGATGGGAAAGATTTCTGTCCTTATTGGTCTACAATCAACTAGCAAAGATAAAGATAAGCTTCTAGAATTAGGACAAAAAATCGCCACCCATATAGCAGCCAATAATCCTTATAGTCTAGATGTATCGAGTTTGGATCAGACTTTAGTTGAACGTGAAAAAGATATATTCTTTGAACAATCAAAAGCTTCTGGTAAGCCTGACAATATCATTGAAAAAATGGTTGAAGGCAGAATACGTAAGTTTCTAGCAGAAGTTGTTTTGCTTGAACAAAACTTTTTATTTGATGATAAATTAACAATTTCTCAAGTTATTGATAATACAGCAAAAGAATTAGGAACTTCGATTAAAATTACTCAGTTTATAAGATATGAACTAGGTGAAGGCATAAAGCAAGAAGATAAAAATTTTGCAGACGAAGTGGCAGCTGTCATACAAAACTAAGCAGGAGAGGAGGGACCCTCCTGCCTTATACATACGTCATTGCGAGGAGCGACGATAGTGGCGACGAAGCAATCCAAAAATAATGGATTGCCACGACCTACTTGCGTGATCTCGCAATGACGTTAGGAAAATTAGTAAAATCATTACCTCATTCACCAAATAGACAATGATCTATATCACCAATAGCCTTGACGTATGTTTCAAGTGGTTCATTACTTGTTGTCTTAGCATACCATTCATCATAACACTTATTCAGGCGTAAGATGATTTTATTACCTAGATTGCCATTAATTAACGTCTGAATAGCGTTCGTTCCCCCTTGGTGGTGTGCTTTAACGTTCGCTTGCATAATACCCGCTAGCTTTATCTCGCATTTGTTGAATCCCAACACTTCATTATAGAAGTATGAAGCATTGTCCAAAGTAGGATTAGCTTTATACTTATCAAGAAATAATTTATATTTTGTTAGCTCATCATCTACTGCAAGTAAGTGCTGAACTTTTTCATCAGTATTAGCAAGTTTAAGTATTGTTTCGTAGGGAACATTGTTAAGAAGTTCAGTATACTCTTTTTTAGCATCCCCTGAGTTTTTTGAAGTTGAATGCATCTTTATTATAGTCATATGTATATGATATTTATCTAGATCATCAGCTGCGTGACCTTTAGCAACCTTAAGGGCTTCTAGAGCAAGCTCCTTATTCGTAAGTTTTTTTGTTTCTCCTATTTCGTTTAAGAGCTGATAACTCTCTGCACAAGGTGTATAGCCTGGTTGAAGTGCTGCTTTTTTACAAGCTTCAATAGACTCTTCAAGAAATCCTTTCTTATTATATTTTGCAGCTATTAAATTCAAAACATCAGAATCTTCAATCCCATCATACGCATTTTTCTTATTTTTTTCAGCATCCTTAATAATCTTGTTAACAGTTTTTTTAGCTTCTACCAATTGTCCTAACTTAAAATACTTAGAAGCTAAACTAGGCAAAATTACAGGATTATCAATCATCTTATATAGATTATCCTGTTTGCCAATAGCCTTCTCCCAGTATCTTGCAACTCTGTCCTCCATATTTGGTTTGCCTGAACGAAGTATCGTAGTTATTTCATCTACCTCTGCTTGAGCAACATTAATGACAATTGGTTCTATAGTCGTAATTTCAGTATCTTTAGAATCATCTATAGTTACTATAGAACCATCTCCAGCACTTGTTGCATTTTGAATAGTAGTTATTACAGAACTAGTTCCAGTGCTTGTTGTAGTATCTTTAGTACTACCCTTAATAGTAGTTACTACAGGACCAGTTCCAGCACTTGTTGCAGTATCTTCAGCATTATCTTCAATAATAGTTATTACAGGACCAGTTCTAGTGCTTGTTGTAGTATTTTTAGTACTATCCTTAATAGTAGTTGCTACATAAGCAGTTCCAGTATTTGTTGTAGGGATAATTGCATTGAGCATATCAAACGGATAAAAATTCTGATGTTCCTTAGGCTTTGCTACACTTAGAATCTGATGTCCCTTAGTCGTCTTTGTTGCACTAATATAAGTTGGCGGTAATTCAAATGGTGCACTGGGTTCTGTCTTAGTCAGTGCATTTATCTGCTCTTTTTTAACCTGGAATTGATTTTGCTGTTGTGCTTTAAACTCAGCTTCAAATATCTCAAGTTCTGCGTCTTGTTTAGCTTGCAGCTCTTGTTGCTTTGTCACTATTATCTGTTTAGTTTCAATATCAGTTAATTTTTTTATAGCTGCGGCATATTTATCGGCAAGTTCTTTAGCTTCTTGTTTCTGTCTTGCTAACTCCATGGATAATTTATCGTTTGTAGCTTGTTGCTCTCTCGATAACGTCATAAATTTCTGATGTTCAGTCTCAGGCTTGTAGGATTCAGCAATCTTAGCAGCTTCGTTAGCCTGTGCTGTAGCACCTACTTCTTTAAACCGGTCTTCTAACGATTTATAAAATTTACAATAATTTTCTTTAATTTGTACATCTTCACCTGCATAGTTCATAGTGTCCGTACAATGTTTAAGAGCCTCAGAGGGATTTCCTGCCGCTATATAAATTCCAAAGTATAGCGAGACTACTTTCGAATTGATGATTTTTTCCAGCCCATTCATCTCTTTAAGAGCCTCAGTATATTCTTTTTGTTTAAGGTGCGAGTTCACTGCTGTTGTAAGATTTTTAAAATGCTCATCTAGTAAAGAAGTAGCAGACACAGAATTAGCAAACATTTTTTTTTGTTGTTCTGCAGGAAGAAGTTCTTTATATCGTGTATTCCATTGTCCCAATTCTATTATAGATTGATTTCTACCAGGATTATAGTCTTTATATGCCTTGGATAAATGTTTCTTATGTTCATCCAACTTTAAATGTGTCTTGTGTTCATCAAAAACTCGGAAATCAATAATAGCTTGACACTTGTTTAAATTAAACAAAAATGCAGCTTGGTCAGCAGGGGATGAAAATTGGGTGGTTTTTTTTGCAATTTTATTTAACTCTTCATATTCCTTCAAGGCTTTTGAATAGTCCAATTCTTTTATGCTGGTATTAACTATAGTTATATCACCTATCTTTTGGAGATGCTTAAGTCTGCTAATCAAACCTCCTATTTTGAATGTTATAGAACCTGAGTCTACGCTATCATTTTGAAGGGTGTTGTCATTTTGCGTCTTAGACATAATATCCTCTTATATATTCATTTAATTATTATTTAATAACAGACTCTTGCATAACTTGTTAATATAAGATAATTTTGTTGTTAAAATTAAGCAGGAAATCATACTAAATATTTTATTAGCTGAAGTTCTTGGCTTAATTCTTTATCTTCAAATTTTTCTCTCATAAACTAGCTATACAAGGAACCTATATACATAATTAAGACAGATTTATAGCTAATAATCAAGTAATATTAAGTAATTTTTTTTAATATTATCAATAATTAGTAACTTTTTTGTAACTTATGATATTTTTACAAAACCTAAAATTCTTCAAGCTAAATTTTTCAATTTTCTATAGTGTACATCAAAATTTTCTTCCACTAAGTGAAAAAGTAATTAAATTTCAATATTTTTGTGGATTGCATCAATGCTACTAAAGTAGCTCTTCGCTAATAGACGTTTGAGGTGTATATACGTCATTGCGAGCGAACATACGTGAGCGTGGCAATCCATTTATAATCATTTTCCAATTGTTTCGTTGATCTTCAAAAAATAAAAATTATAAAAAACTACAATTTTTATTAAAAATATGATAAAGACTTAAGTGTAGCTAACCCGATTAGCATTGTGCCAAATTCACATACGTCATTGCGAGGAGCTACTCTGTAACACGTCGTCATTGCGAGAAGGCGTAGCCGACGAAGCAATCCATATGACAAGCTTCATGGATTGCCACGCTCACATACATTCGCTCGCAATGACGTTGGAAGCTAAAACCGTCATTGCGAGGAAGCGTAGCCGACGAAGCAATCCATATGACAAGCTTCATGGATTGCCACTCTCATATACGCTTCCTCGCAATGACGGGGTATTACACCTTGCAATGATGTTGGGTAAAAGTTATATTAATACTAAACTATAAAGAGATTTTAAATGGCTTATATTATTGGTAATACAGGTAAATGGCAATATGTGATAGGTGTCGAGATACATGCTCAAATTTCTTCAAAATCTAAACTTTTCTCTGGTAGTTCTACCGAATTTGCTGCTCCACCCAATTCACAAGTATCTTTGATTGATGCGGCAATGCCTGGAATGCTACCAGTGTTAAATGAATATTGTGTCCATCAGGCAATTAAAACTGGTCTTGGACTTAAGGCAAAAATTAATCTTAATTCAAGATTTGATCGTAAGAATTACTTTTATCCGGACCTACCGCAGGGCTATCAAATATCACAATTCTATCATCCAATCGTGCAAGATGGTTATTTGGATATAGTAACTGAACAGAGAACAACCAAAAGAATCAGAATTAATCGCGTGCATTTAGAACAAGATGCTGGTAAGTCGATCCATGATCAATCTCCTTATTATAGCTTCATTGATTTAAACCGTTCTGGTATAGGATTAATGGAAATTGTTACTGAACCAGACCTTGATTCGCCGGAAGATACGGCTGAATTCGTTCGCAAACTCAGAACTTTGTTGAGATATATAGGAAGTTGTGATGGCGATATGGAGAAAGGATCATTACGTTGCGATGCTAATATTTCAGTCAGGCTTGTTGGGGATCCACTTCTTGGTACAAGGTGTGAGATTAAAAATATCAATTCAATTCGTAATATTATGCGAGCAATAGAGTTTGAAGCAAATAGGCAAGTAAATTTAATTGAAGCTGGGCAGACAATAATACAGGAGACTAGATTATTTGATGCTGACACTGGTGAAACTAGGACGATGCGTCTAAAAGAAGAATCTCATGATTATCGATATTTTCCTGATCCAGACTTATTGCCAGTAGTTATATCTGAGGAGCTAATAGAACAATTGGCTAGAGATTTGCCAGAACTGCCAGATGCAAAAATTCAAAGATATATGACAGAGTATAGTTTAAGTGCATATGACGCTGAGGTTCTGGTAGCTGATGAGCAGGTGGCATATTATTTCGAAGCAGCAGTTGACTTATGCAATTCCAAAATACTTGCTAATTGGATTATTAGTGAGTTATTTGGTCAGCTTAATAAAAGTTCCATTAGCTTAAGTGACTGTAAAATTACCCCGAGAATGCTTGGTCAAATGGTGAAATTAATAGAAGATGGGGTGATTTCAGGGAAAATTGCCAAAGTAGTTTTCGAAACTATGTTTGAAACTGGAGAAGAGCCAGAAAAAATTATTAAAGAAAAAGACTTAGTGCAAGTGTCAGATAGTGATATACTAACTGCTATAATTGACGGAATATTGTTGGAAAACCCTGACTCTGTTGATGCCTATAGAAGCGGTAAGGATAAGTTATTTGGTTTTTTCGTTGGGCAAGTAATGAAAAAAACTGAAGGAAAAGCAAACCCTAACCTAGTGAATGATTTATTAAAGGAGAAATTACAATAATTAAAATATTAGGTATTGAATCAAGTTGTGATGATACTGGCGTAGCAATAGTTACCTCCGACAAAGAGATTTTATCAAATATTGTTATTTCCCAACACCAAGAACATAAGGCTTTTCAAGGGGTAGTACCGGAGATTGCTGCTAGATCGCATTTGCAAAATTTAGAAAAAGCAGTTAGATATGTTTTAGATGAAACTCATCTGGAATTATCTGATATAGACGGAATAGCCGCTACTTCTGGTCCTGGCTTGATAGGTGGGGTGATAGTTGGCTCAATGTTTGGCAGAATAGTTGCTAGTGTCTTAAAGAAGCCATTTATTGCAGTTAACCATTTAGAGGGGCATTTACTTACTGCTAGATTAACCAATAAGGCTGAATATCCTTATTTATTGCTGTTGGTTTCGGGAGGGCATTGCCAGTTTGTTGCTGTCCAAGCGTTGGGTAAGTATAAAATTTTAGGACAGACTATCGATGATTCGGTAGGAGAATGCTTTGATAAAGTAGCTAAAATGCTAAATTTACCTTTCCCTGGAGGAGTAGAAATTGAGAGAAGAGCAAAATTTGGTAATCCATTTAAATATATTTTGCCAAAGCCTATTATTCATCAAGCTGGCTGTGATATGTCATTTTCAGGTTTAAAAACAGCAGTACGGATATTAATATCCAAATTACAACCTATAGGTGACCAAGAAATTAATGATATAGCTGCCAGTTTTCAATATGTGATTGGAGAAATCTTGTCAATAAAAATGCTTAATAGCTTTACAATGTATGAGGAATTTATCGGTAAGTCGGTATTATCACAAAAAACCTGCGTGCTTGCTGGTGGAGTTGCCGCTAATGCTTATTTGAAAATTATACTTAAGCATCAAGCAGAAAAACAAGGATATGTACTTTTAGTGCCACCAGCACATTTATGTACCGATAATGCTGCTATGATCGCTTATGCTGGGCTAGAACGTTTGCAAAATAATCTTACTAACTCGTTTGATTTCTGCCCTAGAGCAAAATGGAGCTTAGAGGATTTATAAACAGCAAGCTGGCGTCATTGCGAGCGAACGTATGTGAGCGTGGCAATCCATGAATCTTATCAAGAATTATAATTTTTAATAAAATCAAACTTATAATTTTTCTTACGCAATGCACTAATTAAATTTCGTAAATTCTCTTTACCATTGAAGCAATCTTGGAACATCTCATCATGCATTAATAAAATTAATTTATTAGGTAATGCAGTACCTTGTTCTGCAAATTTATTTGCTATTTCTTCTACTAGATGATCAACAGACTGTACAGGACCATTATTGTGTGTCCATTCTAAATCCTATCCATATAGGTAAAAACCATTCTTGTATATACCATCATCATCTATCTTTTCAATTTGATCTTCCTGTTTTGAAATATACGGATCATCTCTACTTAAGTTAGGAAGACGGAATACATTTCTTCCAGGAAGTCTAGTATCAATATGAGAACCTTTTAAACCTAGCGTATCATTATTCTTTTTAAGATCGTTAATGACATCTGGGAGATCGTGATAAAATTGCTGATAGTGATTATGAGCATGAGAATAACTATGATTTCCTATCTGAATAAAAGGACTTTTCTTAGCTAGCACCACAATATCTTTTGACCAACTACTAGAATCGTGGTGTAATCCTACCATAAACATGGTAACGGGAATCTTTTCCTCAGTCATAACTGCAATGACATTCTCTGTTCCTCTAAGTGGACCATCGTCTGAAGTGATATAAATAGTCTAACTTGCATAAGATATGCTTGTTATAAATAGTAATAAAAAAAGGTTGAATCTTGCAAAAATTTTTATAGTTTTCATTATACTTACCTTAATTAATAAATTTCTTAGCGACAAATAACATCAATATAGGAGTGGATATGAAGATAGATGAATATGTACCAACTATTATGCCAAAAAATACTAATAAGCTAAAGCTATGAATAGCTTCCCCACCAAATATTACTAAAGCTAGGTTTGCTAACAGGGTTGTTACAACTGTTAGAATGGTTCTAGACAAAGTTTCATTAATACTCATATTAATAATTTGTGGCATTGTTTTTTGATATGATTTTCGTAAATTTTCTCTGATCCTATCATAGATCACTACTGAATCATTGACAGAATAACCTATTATGGTAAGGATAGCAGCTATTGAAGTTAGGTTAAAGTCTAACCTCATTACACTCATAAAACCTAAACTTAGTATAGCGTCATGTAGCAAAGCTATCAATATACCAAGTCCAAAATACCACTCAAACCTAATCCAAGTATAAACCATAATGGCAAGAAAAGAAAGAATTAATGCCATTATTCCTGATTTTATTAGATGAGCTCCAACTTGTGGACCGACAAAATCTACTTTACGATATTCAAATTTATAAGGAAATTGGTTGCTTAAAGTCAACTTGATCAGCTCAATATTTTGCATTAAAGTATCTTCACTATTGCTGCCAACTCGTATTGACAAATCATGCTGGTTACCAAAATTTTGTAATACTACTTCACCAATCTTAAGGTTATTAAGTACTTCACGCATTTTGCCTAAATCAGGGTCTTGATCAAGCCGCATTTCTATAACAATTCCACCAGCAAAATCAATACCAAAATTAAACTTATAAATTCCTATCCACATAATGCTCACAAGAGACAAAATAATGGACATAGTATAGCTTACTTTTCTAAATTTGATAAAATCAAAATTGATTTTATCAGGTAACAGTCTTAACGGATATAATTTCATTATTGAATTCTTTAATTTATATACCTAAAGCTTGCCTGTACAACTCTAAGATTGCATCTTGTTCAGCCAGTTTATTTCTATCAAGCTTTTTTAGTTTTAACACAGACTTCATAGCCTTGGTATCAAAACCACTGGAGCTGGCTGCATCAAATACATCTTTTATTGCTTCAGATAGCTCTGCTTTTTCTTGTTCAAGCCCTTCTATTTGATTTATATATTGTTCTAATTGTTCTTTAGCTATTACTTCTGTCATAAAATTAAAGTTTTTTGTTTATCAAAATGTCCTAATTATACCATATCAAGTATATATTACTTTTATTAAGCCACTAAGTAATTTATAGATAATTTTGCTATAAATGCTAGAAAAATCTTTAAAATAGTTATTATGTTGTTGAACGATCCTTATAAAAATACAGAGCTATTAAACTTGAAATAGCACAAGCAATTATGTAATAAATAGACGAAGTAATAGTCCCAGTTTTTTGTACAAGATATTCTATCACTAAAGGTGTTGTGCCACCAAAAATACTAGTTGCTATATTATAAGATAATGATAAAGCCGTATTTCTGATATTGGTTGGATAGAATTCAGCTTGCAGTGCAGGTTCAGGACCAATATAACAGGCAGCTAAAATTGATAATATGATTTGAGATGTAATTATAAAATAAAAGTCCCAGGTTTCAATTACCTGCATCAAAAATGGGGTAACTAAAATAATTACCAGTAAATTGATCACAAAAATTTTCTTGCGACCAATTATATCAGACAAATATCCAGAACATAAAGTAACAATTGCCATGATTATATAACAATAATTAGCTAAATTATTAACTTCATCATTAGTGAAACCGCGATTTATCCTCAAAAATGACATTAGATAAATTTGTAGATAAAATAGTACTGAGCCTGTAGAATTGATGAAGATTGATATTATCATATCAACCCAGTAAACAGAAATAACTTTTTTCAGAGGAGACTTTAATATCCCATCATTTTCCTTCATACTTTGAAAGCTAGGAGTTTCACTTGTATATTTTTTTATATAAAGCCCAGCAAATAAAATAAAAATTCCTAATAAAAATGGTATTCTCCACCCCCAATCATCAAATTGCTCTGCTGATAAAAGGCTTTGTATGCACTGCGAAATTCCTGAACCAAATAATAAACCAATACAAATACTGGATATTGATACACTACTACTAAACCCACGGTAGGCTACACCTGTATGTTCAATAACAAATGAAATTGAGCCAGTAAGTGCTCCGCCCATTGATAAGCCTTGCAGCATTCGGACTAAAATCATTAATATAGTTGCGGTAATACCTATATTGTCGTAAGTGGGTAACATACCAATTAGTGCTGTTGGCAAGGACATACAGAATATAGAGGCACTTAAAGCAGTTCTTCTACCAAACCGATCTCCGAGTACCCCGAAAAATACCCCACCTATTGGTCTCATTAGATAACCGATAGCAAATGCAAAAAAAGCATGTAATAAAGACGAGCTAGGGTTTGATCCAGGAAAAAATTTTGCACCTATTATAGGAGCAAAAATACCAAATAGTGCGTAATCATACCATTCAAATGCATTTGCTATGCCGCTTGCAAAAACCAATTTACGTTTATTCATGTGATAATTTTATCATCTTGTGTCATATTTTCTTTCTCAGAATATATTATAAACAATGTTGCAGGGATTACTATCAGTGCCCCATATAAAGTGCTATTTTCAGGAATTTCATTAAAAACAATATATCCGGCTAATGCTGAAATGATTAACTCTAAATATCTATAAGGAGCGATGGCAGTAGCATCAACTAAAGCAAAAGCCTTTAATAGAAAGAATAAAATTAAACTGCCTCCTGATCCTAAAATAAATAGCAAAATAAATTCTGTAACATTAGGTGTTTTCCAATACATTATTGATGGTGGTATTGATATTAAAGATGTTATTAGAGCAGAATAAAATAACATGCTAATCATTGATTCTTTTACTACAAATTTCTTATTGATAATATCTAATGTGGCAAAAGATATAGCAGCTAATACAAAAATCAATATTTGTGGATTAAAATCACTAGCATGCGGTTTCAGAGTAACAACAATTCCAATAAAGCCAAATAAGGTTGCTGCCCATCTTTGCCAAATAACATTCTCATTTAAAAAAAATACTGCTAAAACCAAGGTAAATAAAGGTATAGCTAGACTAACAACTGTAGCAGTAGTCACTGGTGCAAGTTGTAAGCCATAAGTCCAAGATGTCATACCAAAAAATAGCAAAACCCCTCTTGCAATATGGACAAAAGGACGATTAGTGATTAGAGTCTGTTTCCCGTAATAAAAAATAAACGGCACAAGAATTAAAGCACTAAAGAGAAAGCGAAAAAAAGCTACTTCAAAACTATGTAGCCTGAATCCAAGATATTTTGCTGTTATATCATTAGTTACACTAGTTAGCATACTTAACATAAACCAACCAATACCAATAAAATAAGTGTTTAATTTATTATTCATTATAGACCATAATTTTTTAGTTTATTTGTTTTTTATACTTAGTGTTTCTTATATTTAGTGTTATAGTATCATCATTGTTAGACAATTAAAAAAAATCTTGTTATCATTTGATTTTCAGATAAGAAGATTATATATAGTACAGCAATATATTTAAAGCAAGAGAAGGTTTATAGTTATGATAAAAGTCACAAGAAAATTTGGAATATTTCTATTAGTAAGTTGTATAAGTATTTCTAGCTTTGCTAATTATGATCCAGATAATAATGACTATGATGCTGATTATTATGAAAATGAAGGTAATCTTGTATTTAAGATGAGAGTAGGGGGGTTAAGATCTAGTGCAAAACAAACAGATTTTCCTAAAGCTACTGCCAAAAATCCAGTATCGATTGGTACCTTTGCCGAGAATGGTTATGGTGTAGATGCGTCCACATCAATATTCTTTGCTAGTAATATTGCGGCAGAGTTATCTTTAGGTTTCGACGTATTACGTAATAAAAATAGCAATTTAAAGAATGTGGCTTATAATTATGGCTCTAATCCAGAAACTATTGCTAAAAGAAAACCTCTTTATATGATTCCATTGACTGTTACAGGGCAATACCATATAGCTCCTTTTGGTGCTATCAGACCTTATATTGGTGCTGGTTATCATGGAGCTTATTTTATCAATAAATCCAAAGGATGTACAGTCAGAAATGGTCACGGTGCTGTGTTACAGTTCGGGGTTGATTTATACGCTAAGGATGATACATTGATTAACTTAGATATAAAACAGTATTTTCTTAATACCGAGGTTAATTATAAAGCTCCTTTAGTAAAAAAGCCTGTCTCCTCTAAAGTAAAGTTTAATCCGCTAATGATTGCAATAGGTATTGGTTTTAGGTTTTAGGTCAAATTCGTCGGAGCAAGTTTAAAACTGAGAACAACCAACGTCATTGCGAGCGAACGTACGTGAGCGTGGCAATCCATGAAGCTTATCATATGGATTGCTTCATCGGCTCACACCTATTCGCAATAACATTTCGGGTTTTTAAGCTGCTTTTTCCGTAACTTTTAAACTGCCCTGTGCAAGTTGTACTGGTAAGTATATGTTGACTTATCCGTTATAAAAGACTATATTTTTTAGCAAATCACATATCAATATTATATTAGTTTACTATGAGCTCACAACAGAAATTACCTATACTGCCTAGAGCAACTGCTATTTGGTTGATTGATAACACCGCATTAACATTTAAGCAGATAGGTGATTTTTGTGGAATTCATGAGTTTGAAATTAAAGGCATTGCCGATGGTGAAGTGTCTCACGGTATTAAGGGTTTAGATCCAATTGCTGGAGGACAGTTAACCAAAGAAGAAATAATACGTTGCACGCAAGATACAACTAGTAGTTTAAGGATTTCTGTTAATGTCGCCTATGATTTGGTAAACACCAAGAAAAAACAACAATCTAGGTATACTCCTATTGCTAGACGTCAAGATAAACCGGACGCGATATATTGGTTACTTAAACATTGTCCAGAAATTTTAGATATTCAAATTATAAAGTTAGTTGGTACTACCAAGTCTACTATAGAGGCTATCCGTGATCGCAGTCACTGGAACATGAAAAACATTCGTCCACGTGATCCAGTGTTGCTTGGAATTTGTACCCAAGTGGAATTAGACAATAATATTGAGCAAGCTAAACTTTTATCCCAACAAGAAAAAACCTCTAAAGAATAGGGCTATATTGCGAGACCACCTGTACATACGTCATTGCAAACGTACGTGAGCGTGGCAATCCATGAAGCTTGTTATATGGATGCACATCGCCACTAAAGTAGCTCCTCGCAATGATGCCTTGGGTAAGAGTACTCTTGTCATTGCGAGAAGGCGTGAAGCCCGAACGAAGCAATCCATTCCTGGTCATTTTTTGGATTGCCGCGTCACCCGTAAAGCGGCTCTGAGCCATGACATTAGACCTCTTGCACAACTCGCTTATGCTGAGGAATTTGAAGGAGACGCGGAACGCAGAACCACAGCGTACTCTAGCGTACGTGAGGATTCGAGTACCGCATCATTGTCCAAATTACCAGCAGAAGTAGAGTTGTGCAAGAGGTCTATTTTATACTTTAACTTTTTTTCCGTAAACACTCATCCTAGTCCCAGTACTAACATCAAAGATTTTTAGCCCTTTATTCCCCCTGTAGTTTTTTTTGTAAATTATTAAATTTTGAATATTTATCATCATAGTGAAGCTGAACACTGCCAACAGGACCATTACGATGTTTCGCTATTATAATATCCGCAATATTATATACTTTATTCAACTTATTTACCCACTCTGCGTGTTTTTCACTACCCACCGAAGGTTCTTTACGGCTCAAGTAATATTCTTCTCGATAAATAAACATCACTATATCCGCATCTTGTTCAATAGACCCAGATTCCCGTAAGTCAGACAACATCGGCTTTTTATCTTCTCTAAGTTCAACAGCTCTAGATAATTGTGATAAAGCAATTACAGGAATATTTAATTCCTTGGCAATAGCTTTTAACCCTTGAGTAATTTCCGAAATTTCATTTACTCTATTATCAGATTTATTTATTCCTCTAATTAACTGCAGATAATCTATAAATAATATACCAAGATTATGCTTACGCTTCATTTTTCTAGCCCTAGTACGAATAGCAGCAATAGATAAAGCCGGTGTATCATCAATAAAAAAGGGCAGGTCAGAAAGGGTGATAACTTCTTTGCGTAATCGATTATAATTCTCTTCCGTCACATGACCTGACTGAAGAGCCGATGAGTCAATTTCAGTATGCATTGACAGAAGACGAGTAGCAAGTTGCTCAGATGACATTTCAAGAGAGAAGAACCCTACTGATTGTCTTTCTTTTTCTTGTCCATTATTTTTCAGGTGTATAGCCATACAACTATTTACCGCAAGATTTATGGCAAAAGCTGTTTTCCCCATTGATGGGCGGGCAGCAATGACAACTAAGTCTGAGTTCTGAAAACCTGATAATTTATTATCCAAATCAATTAAGCCGGTAGAAATACCTATTACATGATTAGAATTCTTCATTGCCCTGTTAATACTGGCTAGAGACTCTGAGAGAGACACAGCAATTTTAACAAAACTCTTTTCATTAACTCCTTCACTAGCAAGGTTATAAAGCTTACCTTCTGCATGTTCTATTTGCTGACTTGAATCATACTCTAAAGAAGAATCATAAGCATTATTAACTACCTCTTCCCCTATCTGAATTAAACTACGCCTCACTGCCAAATCATAGATTATTTTTCCATAATCTAGAGGATTAATTACCATCATTGACAAAGTGACCAGCTTATTTAAATAGTCACTACCACCTAATTGCTGAAATAATTCATCTCGTTCTAACATGCTTCTAAGCGTTATTGGAGTAGCAATTAAGCCTTTTTCAGTAATAACTTCAATAGAATTGTAGATTTTTTGATGTATCGGTCCAAAAAAATGATCTGGTCTTAGGAATTCTGAGACAGTGTTTAAGTAATCATGGTTAACTAAAATTGCTCCTATTAACATTTGTTCAGCCTGAACGTTTGACGGTAAAGTTCTGGTAACAGGCATGACTACACCTGACTCATTCGAGTTGCTTAACTTATCCGTTTTATTAATCGTTTTATTACGAGCCATAAATTTAATAGTTTAAAAACTTTTCTGCTTCTAAAGCTGCCATACATCCAGTACCAGCAGCAGTAACTGCTTGTCTAAAAATTTTGTCTTGTACATCTCCAGCGGCAAAAACACCTTTAATACTGGTTTCCGTTGAATTTGGTTTAGTGATAATATAATTATCACTATCTATATCTAGTTGCCCTTTGAACAAACTAGTATTTGGCATATGACCAATCGCTACGAATATACCAGTACAATTAATTGAACTAAGCTGACCTGTTTGGGTATTTTCCAGCTTGGCTGAAGTAACTGATTTAGGATTATCAGTACCAATAACTTCAATCAGCTTATGATTCCAAACGACAGATATTTTAGGATTTTTAAATAATCTCTCTTGTAAAATCTTCTCAGCCCTAAAACTATCCCGGCGATGAACGATAGTCACCTGACGTGCATGATTAGTTAAATATAATGCCTCTTCAACAGCACTATTCCCTCCGCCAATAACTAGTACGTGCTGATTCTTGAAAAAAAAACCATCACAAGTAGCACAGGCTGAGACACCATATCCTTTAAATTGTGCTTCGGAGGGGATATTAAGCCATTTTGCTTCGGCTCCGGTACATATTATAAGACTATCCGCCCAGTAAATTATACCAGATCCAGTGGTCACCACTAAGGGTTTTTTTGATAAATCTACTTTTTCTACATAATCATAGATAATTTCTGCCCCAACATTTTTTGCCTGCTGAGTCATTTGCTCCATTAGCCAAGGACCTTGCACAGGATCAGCAAAACCTGGATAATTTTCAACATCTGTTGTAATGGTTAGCTGCCCACCTGGCTGCATACCATGTAATAATATCGGTCTTAGTGCCGCCCTAGCTGTATAGATTGCTGCACTTAAGCCAGCAGGACCTGAACCTATAATAAGTACTTTAGTAGAAATAGTCATAATTAATATCCTTGTCAAGAATTATCTGGTCAAGCCATTTATCCAACATTTTATATAGTTAATTTGATCACTGGTCATTAATGAAGGTACATGACCAGCATAATCAACAACAAAAAGATCAAACTCTTTGTTTTTTTTCATTTCTTCAATAGTAGATTGTTGTAAAATGTCAGACTTATCTCCATGAATAACCAATAATTTACAAATAATTTTATTCCATATAGCCCACATATCAACATTTTTTTGCTTACTAGCATTAGCTCTCATACCATGTACTATGCTAGGATCATAATTCATTTTATAGTTTCCATCTTGCATTTTTATAAAACTATATTTGGTAAGATGATCCCAATCTTCCTCACTACTAATACCAAATTGGCTATATATTAGCTTTAAATGTTGTTTGGCACTAGCTAAATCAACAAAAGAAGGAATTTGACCTGCATATTGACCAATTTTAACTAGAGGGGATGATGGAATAAAAGGACCTATATCATTGATAATCATTGCTTTGATAAGTTTGTTATATTTGCTAGCTAGAACCATACCAATTATCCCACCCATGGAACTACCAAGCCAGATACAGTTCTTAATAGCTAACTTCTTAAAAAAAAGCACTGTATCTTTTATATATACTGGATAATTATAATGTTCTTTCTTTTTAAAAACATCACTATTTCCACGTCCTGGATAATCTATAGCAATTACTCGAAAATTATCACTTAATGCTATAGCTATTTTATCAAAATCATGACCATTCCTAGTCAAGCCATGGGCACAGACTATTACATTTTTATTATTAGGGTTACCAAACTCAAGATAAGCCAGCTTATGAGCTGGGATATATTGTGAGTCAAACCAATTAATATAAGGTCCAATTTGGACAAATTTTTGTATCATTTCATTTCTAATCCTTTCATGGATTGCCACGCTCACGTACGTTCGCTCGCAATGACGTATATGCACCTCCTCAGCCGTCATTGCGAGGAGCTACTTTTAGTAGCATTGATGCAATCCATTTTTAATCACTTTCTTATATTTAAATAATTAATTCAAATCACTTAAGAATATACTTACCATAACTGGTATATATATTACACTAAAAATTAAGGAAAGAAATACGGTGGTAGCAACTTTTTCTGGATAGAATTTTTGTAAATTAGCTATAACAATCACATTTGCTGCCATAGGAGCAGTTGCAAGAAGCCTAAAAGCATTGTAATAATTCTCATCATACCACCCTAAAACAAATTTATCTAAAAGAATAAATATGTTTATTCCTATTGGATAAAATAAAAATTTTGCCATGAAAGTAGCTAAAGTGAACTTTACGTCTATTTCAAATTTTTGCAAAACTGAAAGAGCTAAACCAACCATAACCATACCAAGTATAGAAAATGATCCCCGCATGTTATATATAAAATCATCCAGGAAATCAGGTAAAGTAAAGCCAGCGAAACTAAATAGACAACCAAGTAAAAAACCATTTAAAATTGGTAACTTCACAACTTTCAAGATACTTTCACTACTATTGGCAAAACTCCTAGCACAAATATAAAAACCTACTGAGGATTCAAAAATATTTACACCTATAACTGCCATCATATAGATGCTTAAAACATAATCATCAAAGAGGGCAGCAGCTATTGGCAACATGAAATAACCACCATTAGCGGTACCGGCAGATAATGCTATAATGTTTCGTGTATGATCAGACCAATATCGTCCAAAAAAATAGTAGGAAAATATTGATAACAAGCTGGCAATGAAAAAAACAACTACAGTAACGCTTAATGCTGATAAAGTTAAAGTAGTACTGGCAGGAATAGCAAAAAAAACAATAGGAGAGATAAAATAGAATAACAAGGACGCTATACTATCTTTCTCAACTTTAGAATATCTTCCTGCTAAAAAGCCAATTACTACGCTCAGTAATACAGAAATGGTTTTAAAAAAAACTATACTAAAAATTGCCATGCAATAAAGCCAGAATATATAAGATTTCTGTTTTAGTCAACCTTTGAAAAAATAGCAAATTTATTTTACAACTAACATAAATAAAGTACAATTATTCACCTAATTCTTGTATTGCAAGACACAGATCTGCTAATTGAGTTCTATATTTTTGCTTACTAAGATAACGACCATTTAATTTAAGATTTTCAAAATCTTCGTTACTGGTAGGTAAATATTGACAAATCTTTACTAATTCCTCATCGGTAATAAAATGTCTCCTTGGTAAATCTATGGTACTTGCTTGTTCTTCCCGATAAGCTGCCATAATTTTCATTTTATTAATAAAAAACTCTGAGTGATTATGGAATTTGACCTTTTGCCACGCCTTTTGTGCATCAACAATATAATTTTCAATATTAAGCAAAGATTTTATTTGCTCGTCATATTCATTTTGCAGATTATTATCTTGGATTATTGGTTGTAATATCTTGTAAACCGGTTCTAAATATTCAACATCCTTAATAGCATAATCTAACATATTAGAACTAATGGGGCGTCTTAACCAATCAGCTCTTTGGTAAGTTTTATCAATGTGAACGAAGCAAATTTTGCTACATATATCCGAATAACTCAAATGTTTACCAAAATCACAAATACCAGCAGCAATTTGTATATCAAAAACATTTCTTGGCAATTTCTTAAATAAATGATAAAATATCTCAAAATCCTCTCTAGGGGCATGAAATATTTTAAGCATCTTGTCGTTTAAAAATATTTCGTTAAGAGGAGAAAGATCCAAATCACACAAAGTGTCAATTATCACTTTGTGACTATTAGTCATAATTTGAATTATGCTAAGCTGAGCAAAATAGGTATTTTTACGCAAGAACTCAGTATCAACACTTATAGTCTTACAATCCAATAGTTGTTGGCAGAATTCATTTAATATTTTCTGATTATTAATAATCAGTATTTTTGAAGTATTAGTAATTAAATTGCTCCTAATCTAACGGATTTAGCCACACACTTACCCGTGGTTATAGTAATAAGTAGCTTAACATTTTTACTATAGTTTGTCAAATGATGGAATCCTTAAGAAAGCTTAATTTATCAAATGTATTTCTTAATATGGGAATGTAGGATTTAATATTATTATAAATTTTATCTGCTAACTGTTGATCATAAGTGTGTGAGGTAATATTTCTATCTAGAAGCATTTTTAACCATTCTTGTTCGTGATCAATCAGATGTCCTTTAAAAGCCTCTCTTAAAACATCTTTAGGATATTGTACTTCTACTCCTTTGCTCTGAAGAATCACCCTTAATAATTTCCAAAATAGTTCTATTGTAAATTCAAATCTTTGAATGCTAGCATCTATGTTACTTCGATCTTCTAGCACGGGCTTAAATGCAATATCTTCTAAAGATATTAAAGCTTTACTTAACTTTGAGAAACCTAACTCTATTTTAGGATCTTTCATATAACTTCACTCCTTCTTGTATTATAGATAATTTTAAGTTTGATAAATCATCCAACTCATCAAGTCTTATACAATCTATTTTTAAAAGTGTATCAGCATTATCAATAATTTCTTGCAACTTCGACCAATCATTAATAGTAGCATTAGGGCATGTTATAGCTAAATCAATATCTGCCCTATCCTGATTATCGTTCCTTGCTCTAGAACCAAATAGCCAAATTTCTTCAACCACAGCCTGTGATATTAAATCATTATAAAATTTATAGTCTTGCACTTTCATTTGTTATCTATTCGAGATATATTTTAATTTTCGCTCCACATTCTGAGTGAGCGTTCACGGAAAAAAAGTTAAAGTACAAGACGTCTATTAGCGAGGAGGCTTAAGCCAAGAAGCAATCCATTTTTGGTCATTTTTTGGATTGCCGTGTCGCCGCAAAGCGGATCCTCGCTAATAGACGCTATTTGATATGCTATTTTACCTGAACACTAGGAGATTGTCGGAGCTAACCCGATTAGCTATACCATCACTAATCCACCATTAACATGGATAGTTTGACCGGTGATATAGGAAGCTTTGTCGCTTGCTAGAAAAGCCACTACGCTTGCAACATCTTTTGCTTCTCCGAGAGTCTTAAGGGGAATTTTTTGCATTATAGCTTCTTTTTGAGTCTCGTTTAACTTATCAGTCATGTTTGATTTAATAAAACCAGGAGCAACTGCATTAATGGTGATCCCTCTACTTGCCACCTCAAGTGCTAAAGACTTTGTCATACCTATCAAACCTGCTTTGGAAGCACAATAATTTGCTTGTCCTGGATTACCAGAAACTGCGACAACAGATGTTATGTTAATTATTCTACCATAACGAGTTTTTATCATTTTTTTTATCGCTTCACGATTTAGAATAAAGCTAGCTTTTAAGTTTATATTTATAACTTGATCAAATATTTCATCAGACATTTTTATTGCTAGCATATCGTTGGTGATGCCGGCATTACAAACTAAAATATCTATTTGTTCAAGATTAGCCACCAAGTTAGTGCATTCATCTCTATTGGTTAGATTACATGGTGCTATCGTATAATTCTCTTTTAAGTCATTGCCAAGTTCTTGTAGTTTCTCTTGGTTACTACCACTAATTACTACATGGCTACCAAGAGAGTGTAGTAGCTTAGCAATGCTACCACCAATTGCTCCAGACGCTCCAGTAATTAGAGATTTTTTATCAGTCAAGTCTATCATTTTAGCTCCAATTTCCAATTATTTAAGTAGAATATTATATTTGTTATTCATCCTCTTCCATAATTACCGCTTCACTATCAAAGCTAACATTAGTATTATGAGAAGATTTTTGACGAATCAGTTGTTCTATTTCATAACAGATATCAGGATGTTCTTTTAGGTAATGTTTAACATTTTCTCTACCTTGTCCTATACGAGTGTCCTTATAGGAAAACCAAGAACCAGACTTTTCTACTATTTCAAACTTAACGCCAAGGTCAATTATCTCGCTTTCTTTAGAAATACCACTACCATACATTATGTCAAATTCTGCAGTTTTGAATGGTGGCGAGACTTTATTCTTAACAATTTTGACTTTAGTTTGACTACCTACGACTTCCTCTTTATCCTTGATTGATGAAATTCTTCTGATATCTAGCCTTACTGAGGCATAAAATTTTAAAGCATTACCACCTGTGGTAGTTTCTGGACTGCCAAACATGACTCCTATTTTCATTCTAATTTGATTAATGAAAATAATTATACAGTTAGTTCTTGAAATGGATGCGGTCAGTTTCCTAAGTGCTTGACTCATTAATCTAGCTTGTAATCCCATATGGGAGTCACCCATTTCTCCTTCAATCTCTGCTTTAGGTACAAGAGCAGCAACACTATCTATAATCACCATATCAACAGCCCCAGAGCGTACTAGAGTATCGGTTATTTCAAGTGCCTGTTCTCCAGTATCTGGTTGAGAAATAATAAGCTCGTCAATATTTACTCCAAGTTTTTTGGCATATGCTGGGTCTAAAGCATGTTCTGCGTCAATAAAAGCACAAGTACCACCTTTCTTCTGTGCTTCAGCGATTACATGTAGAGTTAAGGTAGTCTTTCCCGAACTCTCCGGTCCAAAAATTTCAATAATTCTTCCCTTAGGTAAACCGCCTATACCAAGTGCTATGTCAAGTCCTAGCGATCCTGTTGGTATTGCTTCAACGTCTACAGCCCGGCGTTGACCTAGTTTCATGACCGAACCTTTGCCGTAACTTTTTTCAATTTGGCTAAGTGCAGCAAGTAGTGCTCTTTCTTTGTCTATAACATTCATTTCTAGAATCTGGTTAATAAAATCAAGTTAAATTTATAAAGTAACATATATAAGAAATCCAGTAAAATAATTATATTTCCATTTTAATGTCATAATGGATATAATTACTTTATTAAAAAATCTAATTAAAACAATGGAGAATATACAAAGGCTGGCAAAGGCGATTAGCAATGCAGGGATATGTTCAAGGCGTGATGCAGAGCTGCTTATCAAAAATAGTCAAGTAAAGGTAAATGGTGTGATTATCGATTCACCTGCCACCTTGGTTGATAATACTAGCCTTATTGAAGTATCAGGAAAAGTAATAAATCAACAACAAACTCCACGTTTATGGGCATATTATAAACCTGTCGGATTAATTACTTCACATAAAGATAATTACGGTAGAGAAACTGTCTTTGAAAATCTGGCATTACAGAATATACCTAGGGTAATTTCAATAGGGCGACTAGACCTCAACAGTGAAGGGTTACTATTACTTACCAATAATGGTGACTTAGCAAGGAAGTTTGAGCTACCATCAAGTAAGCTCGAACGTGTATATAAAGTTAGAGCCCATGGTAACCCAAGTCTGTTGCTTAAAAATTATAAAAATATAGAGATTGATCAAATACGTTATGATCCTAAATTAATTAAATTAACAAAATCAGGCAGAACTAATTGCTGGTTTGAAGTAATTTTGACTGAAGGCAAAAATCGTGAAATTAGGAAGATATTTGAATATTTTGGTCTGAGCGTTAACCGATTAATTAGAATTAGTTATGGGGGGCTTTTATTAGGTGATTTGCAACCAAATCAGTATAAAGAACTGCCACTTGAGAAATTTAAGAAATTTTTATAATTTTATGATACGAATTATCGCCGGCAAACATAAAAACCGGATAATACCTACCTTAAAAAACTCTAACTATCGTCCTTCCACTGGCAAAATTCGAGAGGCGATTTTTAGCATACTAACTTCAGGAGAATTTAGTGATGGTAGATTATTTACCAAAGAGTCTAAAGTTCTCGATTTATTTGCCGGTACAGGTAGCCTAGCTTTTGAAAGCTGTTCTAGAGGGGCAGGGGCTATTACCCTAATTGATATAAATAGTGATTATTTGCGGGTAGCAAAAGAATTTGCTAACAAAATAGGCGAAATGGATAAAATGACTTTCCTAAATATTAATGCTACAGCTTTGCCAAAAGGTAGAAATAGTTTTGATCTAATTTTTATTGATCCACCATACTATCAGAATCTTGTACCACAGGCAGTAAATTCTTTGAAAAAAGGTCAATGGTTAAAAGAGGGAACCGTTATTGTAGTGGAACTTGCTAAAAATGATAATTTTGCTGATGATTGTTTAGAGATCATTAAAGAAAAAATATATGGTGATAGTAAATTGCTTATTCTTCGAACGTCATTACGTGCGTAAGGATAGGTAAGTCTATTTACCTTTATCTAATCGGAAAATATCCTTAATCGGAAAGCATCATTTAGTTTGTGTTCTTCAATATGTTGTTTAAAAATCATTTCAAATAATTCTGAATCACGAGGATTCTCCGTCATTATGGTTATAGCGTATAGATAGTCTAGCTTATTATTAACTATAGAGTGCAGTGATATTATTATTTCTTCACTAGTAACATGGGCGGTAGTCGCTAAATATAAACGACCTGATTCTTTATAGAAAATGAAACGAATTGAAGAAAATTCTATGTCTCCTAAATAGCAATAACCCATGTATGGACCTACCCGATAATGCAAGAAAAAAATAATATATAACAGCAAAAAAATCGAATGCAGTCATGTATCCGGCTTATAGTTAATAAATCACTTTAAATTTACCCTATAGCCCTGATGGAATTCGCTGGCTTAC